>CAJHQP010000129.1:0-277331 GCA_905132765.1 Moricandia arvensis
AAGATTAATATTTATTTTTATTTAATGACTTTTGCTTTAATAATAAAACATAAATTAAAATGTAAAAATATGATTGGTTCAATTTTATTTGAAAATCAGATAAAACTTTAAACTAACTAAAAGTAAAACCAAAAAAATAATAAATATTTATTTTTTCTTAATATATTGTGAACAACATTAAACATTAATCTTTTCGTATACAGGGATTATAATTTTAAGCTCAAAAACAACCTTTTTCTTATCATCGAATAAGCTCAAATACGTATTAAAAATATAATTCATTTCAAAACCAATTGGCATAAAATGAAATATCATAGCCTTTGATTATTTGTGCTATATAGTAAAATTCTCATATCATATGATCCTTTGTTTTTTTTTTGTAACGTGGCTGTAATATGACGACCAAATGGCTTCCTGTTAAAAAGGTTTAGTTACAAATTACGGGTTTTAACTTTTAAGTATAGTTTCTTGAATATACAACATTTTAGTCGCATGTCAATAAGTAAACAGAATACTTTAATGTAAACAGTTTATTGATATATAATGTTCCATAGTTACACACAGTAATCCCAAACACAGAGATACATAAAGCCAGTGAACAAGCTCTTCTTGTACATCTATGAACACAATCCACCAGATTTTATTATTTTTCCACCATCTTTTCGTGTCTCTCAACATTTTTTTTTTCTCTCTTTGCAGAGAATCAAGTAACAAGCAGAATCTTACCAATATGGCTACTACTCTCCATAAGGCTATGAGCTTCTGCTGCCTGCGACAACGGTAAGTACTTGTAAATCACCGGTTTTACCTTCCCTGCTTCTATCGCTGGCCAAACAGTCTTCTCCACTTCCGCTACAACCACCGCTTTGTTCTCCTTGCTTCTTGGTCTTAACGTAGCTCCTGTAGGAACAAAACACATATTAAAGTTTTCAATCCGGTCTGAACTTTGATTTTGAGGTATGACTAATTGATTGATTGTGTGTTTAAGTACCTAAGACAGTGAGACGCTTTGGAAGCAGACTACTTAGTTTAATCTCTGCGTTAGCTCCTCCCATTAAACCGATGATACATAACCTCCCATCAAAGTTTAAGCTGTCGAGATTTTTCTGCAAATACGGCGCTCCAATGCAGTCCAAGATAACATCCACACCTTTCCCATCGGTTTCCTCTTTCACCCTTGCCACAAAGTCCTCGGTTTTGTAATTTATACAGACATCAGCACCGAGTTCTTTACAAGCAGCTAGCTTTTCCTCACTTCCTATTATTCAAAACGAAAACTGGAACATTGTCAACAAATGAAACCATGGAGGTTATTCAGAAACCTGAAGCTTTAGACAAAACCTGCTGTGACGAATACTCTGACTCCCTGATGTTTAGCCATCTGAATTGCAAATGTCCCAATCCCACTTGAACCTCCATGAACCTGAAATCTCAGCAATTATCAACATTAAGAACACTAAATGACCAAAGAGACAAAAAGTGAACTAATTGATGACGCATCTAATAGTTCCAGTAATAGGACTGGCCTCTTCAAAAGCCGTGGAATCAATCATGCATTATGAATCATAGTTAACCACAAAACTGAAATAATGGAAACTACACAACTTCTCAGATTGCCATGAGCATAATAGCAACAGGAAGAAGTGAAATACCAAGAAGGATTCAGCAGGGGAGAGACGGCCCATCATGAAGACAGTTGACCAAACAGTGCATGCCACTTCAGGGAAAGCAGCTGCATCTTTTAGAGAGATACCAGCCGGTATTGGAAGGACTTGTCCGACAGGTACAGCAACTTTCTCTGCGTAACCTCCTCCAGTGAGAAGAGCACACACCTGAGACAAATAGAGAAAATCAAAAGTTCAAAACTTTAATATAAGCCTAAGTATAGAAAGTGAAAGCAACCCAACACAAACTCTAATAAGGCATTCAACAGCTAAACAGATGAACCTTTCTAAGTGTAGTTCAAATGTTCTGTCACTAATTATGAATCCTAACTCACTAAGGAATCAAAGATGTGATCTTTTCTTCATCTACCTGGTCTCCGACCTTCCAACGAGAGACGGACTTGCCTACGGATTCGATGGTACCGGAACACTCAAGACCAGGGTAAGGGCTAGAGCCAGGTGGTGGAGAGTAAGAGCCAAGTCTCTGGAGAGTATCGGCGCGATTAAGAGCAGTGGAGTGAACTCTGATGAGAACCTCATCGTCTTTCACTTGTGGGTCTTCCACTTCACGGAGTTGCAGAACCTCCGGCGCTCCTGGCTCCGATATCACGATCGCCTTCATTCTCTCTCTCTCTGTAGCTTCCGTATCAAAACCTTCTTCTTCTTCTTCTTAAAAGACAGATGGATCGACCAAACACCGGTTTAAGTGTTGACGAAATTTTTTAACGGTTCAGTAAAAAGTAATAAAATTATGGGTTTGATCGGTAACAAAGTTTACCATATGCAAATCAGTTCCTATCAACTCCATGTACTCAGTAAACTATGATCATATTCGTTTCATAACATCCACAAGCCCCAAAAAAATTAGATTCAACTTTGGGTTTTGCTAGGAAAACAGATAGATGATCTAAGTCGAACAGGAACAGTTATGTCCAAAAAGAAGTAAGTTTTCTGGTCTCCATATAAGAAGTTTCTTTCTAATCGTAATACTCAGAAGCAGCTTCTTCCATTTAGAGGCAGCTTCAAGGATCTTCTGGAAACAAATGCTCTATGTACTCTTCATTAAAACTCATAATATAACATGTATCTTTACAACCTCTGGCGCGTCTGATGCATTCCTCTTTTTGCGTTCAATAGCAACTTCTTTGTGTTTTGCAAAGCTAACCCACACCTTGTAATGCTTTGTACGTTCCAAGAGTCGCTCATATCCACAGACTCAATGTACATCTGACACAACCAATTTAGAGAATTTAATGATCCCATCGGTTCAAAAGTAAGAGAAATCTTCAATCAACTCTTTGGATGCATTAGACTGAAACCTTCCATAGCAGTTCGGGCATTTCTAGAGCATGATGAGATAATTGCAAGATCAAGAATAGCTCTAGCTCCTTCTCTTTCACCAAGTGATCTCTCCAATTCAGAGTACTTGCTCCAAGCATAGCAGTTCTCCCGAGACCATTCAAGATACTTCTCGTATAACTTAGGAAGAATGAAAAAAACTCACCACACCAGAGGTAGATGTATCTTTGCCAATAACGTTTCTCCACGGCAGGTGGAACATTAGCAATAGGCCTCTCATAGATTTGTATTACCCTATCTTTGTTCCCAGACACTATCTTCTAGCCTAACGTAATCATAGCTCAAAGGGTTCTTCCTCACTTCATCTTCATACTGAGATTAGGATCTCACTTCATAATCAGGTGACCAACTCAGCCACCTCTCTAGTATCCCTCTAGCTTTATAATCATGTTTGCCATTTCCGTGGCAATCTCCCGTAACACATCTCAGATACATTTCAAGAGTTATGTTACGCACAAGTTAGTGCCAAATAGTTTGAACAATTTCTCTCAAGAAGTGGCTGCGGAACACTTTCTCCCTATCAGAGACGATTGTTTCTGCTTGGTTTGTATATTATATCTAAATCTTGCAGACAGAGAAAGGAAAAAAAAAGAAACTCAACATATTTTATTTGCTCTAAAGTAATGAGTAACACAATCAGTAAACGAACTTGATAACAAACAAGGAAAAAAAATAACTAAGCCAAGAGAAAGACAAAAAGACAGATTAGCCAAAGACAAACCAGCACCTCTTCTCAGTCAATGTTAGCTAACACATCGTACTTGTTCTTCAAGAGGATTGTCGACTGCTTGTTCTGCATGATCAGGCTTGTCGACTGCATGTTCATCTCAGATGGATCAGAGTTGAGTTTTTCTGGTTCTGGCCTAACGGTAATAACATTTAGGCGCGGGCTTGACTTGAGGTACTGTGCATCAATAACATTAAGATCATCTACAAGGTCTACGTAAACACAAACTCTATGAGCATGCTCCAAACCTTGGACTTCAACACTTTGTAGAGCGTTGCTTTCGAGACTGAAGTAGACAACATAATACGGTCCACTTGATGAATAATAATTCTTCGAGAAAACAATTTCACCCGTAGCAGTCACTCCAGCGATGGAATATTTGTAGAAATCAAGGATGTTATTCTCAGGCAAAGTGTAAACATGTTTAGACCATTCTTGTTTCTCAGCATCCTCTAGAACCGATATACTCAACTCGTACATGCCCATCCAAGTAATCACACCAAGTTTTTCCTTATAATTTACCAACTTAACATACCTATTACGATCCCATTCTACATTAATAGACTCGAATTCCTCAGACCGAACATCAAAGCTAGCTATCTTCTCATCAGATTGATAATTAATATATCTTTTAGGTGTTAAATACAAAACTCCATGGATGCATATCCCTTCATCCATAACATTTTGAAATAAAGAAGATGAACCTTTGATCTTCCTCCACTCCATTACTCCATTTCCTAGAATCAGAATCATGTGAACATCAGTACGATGTGTAGAATACCATGTATGATCCATGAACAATACCTTGTATTGCTTGCCAATAGGATCAAACCCTAAAAAGCTTTTTCCATGAGCTATCAGTCTAGGTAAGGTCGCATATTGTCCCGTTCTAGGGTTACAAATCACAGATTCCACGTGATTCTTCAGTGTGATCTCCGTAGTGGTTAAATAGATCAAACCAGAGGTAAAGCCATGATATTCTGGATAAATCTCTCTGGGGAACTTCATGTGAAAGTCTGAGTAGGGTACTAGGTCATGTGGACGCTGAAGCAAAGAGTAGAAGCTCCAGGCACCGTCTCGTTTAAGGGCGAATAAGAGACGTGGACGAGACCGTGACCTAGTCAAGAACAACTCGGTGAAATATGGACGGTGGAGTATGGATCCCCACAGCTTCGACAGACAACGGCACCTAGCTACTGACTTTTCAGGCAGTCTTGAGAATATCTCGACAATGAGATCATTTGGAATGGACACTAAATGTTCTTCTCCCGTACCCATGATGGAGTTGTTCAGTTTGTGACGGGACAGAGAGAAGTATCTATGAATGCAAATGATACACAACTAGGGTTTCCGTAATAAAATGATATATTTTTATACTCCTAACTTTATGTTTCATCACAGCCACAGAAATTACCCAAAACAATCTTGGCCGTTAAATAGTTAAGTGTTGAGGAAACCTTTTTAACGGTTCAGTAAAAAGTAATAAGACTTTAGGTTTGATCGGTAACAAAGTTTACCATATGCAAATCAGTTCTTATCAAAGTATCTAACTCCATGTACTCAGTTCGCTGTCAGAACAAAAATATATTACACCGGAGAGAGTGATGTTCGTTTCATAACATCACCATCTACTACTTCATGACTGTAAAAGTTTTCCATAACATTATGTTAACCACTTATACGCATTGCCCAGCTTTACAATTCCTATAACACAAATCTTCAGCGCTCCATTCTCACATTCCAACAATGACAAATCGAGAAATCATAGGTAAAAGATTAAAAAAACGTTTAATTTACGAAAATAATAATCAACAAAATACTTTTAGACATTTTCAGTAGTACAACTAGTTAAATAGTTTACTTACACATATACCATTTGGGTTAATTTAGGATTTAATTTTTCTTTAGGTGTACGGGAGGATGGAGTCTAGGTTTTGGAAGCTACAGTTTAAGATTTATAATTTAGAATTTTGGGTATAAAAATAACAAATATTTAAATAAGTATTTTAAATTGTTTATATCAATTAAATGTATAATAAATTTTATTGCGGTTATTTTTATAGTTATTTTGGTTATAAATCCTTGTTTTAGGGTGTTTTGGGAATATTACCAATAAATTAACTACCAAATATTACTATTTAAAATTTAAATGTATTTTAAATAACAAAGATGTGTAGGTATAATAAAAATACTTCAATCGTTTCACTATAAGTGTCACTTAACATATTTCACACAATTTAAGAAAATGAAAAATATGCTAATTTACTCTTATTTAATGTACAATTTTATAAATAAAAATAATTTTAAAAAATATTTATTGTTTAGTTAAAAGAGTATTAAAGATTATGTGTGAAAAATTGCATTGAAAATATAAAGTGACTTTCCTTTTGAAACGACACTTATTTAAAAAGAGAGAGAATATTTATCACCATATATATATTGAGTTTCCACTTTAGTTACTAAAGTATTAGTTAACCTTTTTAATGTTGATGACATAAAAACATCTACTATGTAACTTTTATTAAAACTATATTTAGAAAATTTATTTAATTTTATTTTATAAAAAAATAATTAATCTTATATAGTATAAATAATGTAATAAACCCGGTGACATTTTTAATCTTATTTTTGTCTTTAGTTTTAGGTGGCATTTTCAAATTTAATCAAACTAGTAATAAAGTTGAAGTGGACTCTTATGGGCCTTTTCATCTATTAGCTGTAATAACCTGTTAATGGCCCATCTTTGGCCTCAGAAATACAAAACCTTTGGATCGCTTTGAGTTTTATATATTATAGGGTTCTATGGTCAGCCATGACGTAATCAATAATATGTACCATCACTGTAATGAATCAACTCTATGAAACCAAACAAAAAAAAAGAAAAAATCCAAACCAAACCACCCCTAACTACCAAAACGTTTAACGCGTTTCATACTATAGTAGCAACAAATCCAAAGACGTGTTAACGACTCACAGCATCGCAAGTGTATCAATGCCGACATGTAAATCGTTCTGAGCGTCTCACGTGGTATTAAATTATTATTATTATTATAGATATCTCCATCCATCAATAAGACCCGCTTGCGACTCCATTAATGGCGTTCTTCTCTTCCTTATGATCTAACAAGAGAGATCTCATTCTATTCACACTCTCTGTCTCATCTCCGCTTCTTCTTCTCTGGTCAGTTCTTCTTCCCTCTCTCTCTGGTTAGCTCTTATGATTAGCTTTGATCAGATTTACAGTGTTTCTTTAGCTTCGAATCAGTACTGGAATATTAGAAATTATCCCAAGAAATCGGCCTTTCCAGCACATGGGTTTGGAGTTGTTCATCGGTTTTGATTCTCAATCAGTCAAAAAATTTTGATCTTTTCTGAAAGTCTTTGCCTTTTGATCTGTACAAGTGATGTTAGATTTGAGAATAGCTAAATTTTCAAAAAAAAAAAATATGTGGGGGCTCTGCTTTTAACGCTGTTTTGAAGATTCAGATGTATGGTTGATCAGAATACTTGTGCAAGGTCTATATCTCATGAAGTGTTTGCTTTTTAATCTGTGCAAGTGATGTTTGATTCCAGAATAGAAATAAAATGGCGCAAAGATTCAATTTTGATGTGTATGAGCTAATTTAGCTGTAGTGTGCAAAGTCTGTGGCTTTTTGATGCTAAAGATTGAGTGTGAAAACATTCTGATGATGCAGGTTTTGGTTTAGTTTTGCAAGGAACAATGATGGACCTAACGAAGCTGAAGCCTCCACAGATTACTTTCTACTGCTCAGCGTTATCTGTCATGATCACAGTTCTGTTGACGATACAGCTTGTATCTCAGCATCTCTCTCACTGGAAGAACCCTAAGGAGCAGAAGGCTATACTTATCATTGTTCTTATGGCTCCTATCTACGCTGTTGTTTCCTTTGTTGGTTTGTTAGATGTCAAAGGAAGTGAAATCTTCTTCCTGTTTCTAGAATCCATCAAGGAATGCTACGAAGCACTCGTGAGTTTATTCTTGTTTTGTCTCTTGTTTATCAGACGATGAAAATGCTTACCAGTTCTTGATTTGTGTTTGCAGGTCATTGCGAAGTTCTTGGCATTGATGTATAGTTACTTGAACATATCTATCAGCAAAAACATTGTGCCTGATGGAATCAAAGGAAGAGAAATTCACCATTCTTTCCCTATGACTTTCTTCCAGGTATGCCTCTTCTATCTTCACAAGGTTTCTTCTATATATCACTGACTTCATGTCTATTGTTGTGGCAGCCTCATGTAGTTCGTCTGGATCATCGCACTCTGAGACTTTTGAAATACTGGACATGGCAATTTGTGGTCATCAGACCCGTGTGCTCCATCTTGATGATAGCTTTACAAATCATTGGGTTTTATCCTTCTTGGTTGAGCTGGACATTCACTATCGTTCTCAACCTCTCGGTTTCTCTGGCTTTGTATTCACTTGTGGTTTTCTACCATGTGTTTGCTAAGGAGCTTGCTCCTCATAATCCACTCGCAAAGTTCCTCTGCATCAAAGGGATTGTCTTCTTTTGCTTCTGGCAGGTAAATTAATGTTCTATATAATCACTAAACCCCTGAAAGCATTGGATTCAAATGTTCATTGAGATTCTTGTGAGACTGCAGGCAATAGCACTAGACATTCTGGTGTCAATGGGAGTCATCAAGTCTCACCATTTCTGGTTAGAGGTAGAACAAATCCAGGAAGCTATTCAGAACGTGTTGGTATGTTTAGAGATGGTTATCTTCGCTGCGGTTCAGAAACATGCTTATCATGTTGGTCCTTATAGCGGGGAGACCAAGAAGAAACTCGATAAAAAGAACGAATGATCTTGGCTCCTACTGAGATTTATCAAGCCATTTTGTAGCAAATCCTTGGTGAACTTTGTTTGTGGTATGTTGAGGAGGAGGAACAAAAAAAATCGAAGGATTTGTAATAATGTAGTATATGATGCCGTTCTTGTTTAGCATCTAAAGTGTATGGAGACTTGAAACTTTTGCTTGTCATGATTGGGAAAAAGAGACAATAATGTTTGAGATATCCAGATGATATGGACAAAATAATGTTGAGCCACTACTTGTCTTTTTCTTTCAAATTTTGTTTTGGCAAACTCACACATACGGACGCTACTTTCTGACAATGTAAGCCTATCAGATACATTAGACGTCGAAAGAAAATGTTTTATCTTATATCAGACAATGATTCAGGCAGGGCTTAAAATGACAAATCAACTACTCAATATTATATGACGTTATAGAAAATTTAACTTCTTTCAAAATATAAGATGTTTTGTATTTTAAAGTTAACTTTAATTTATTAGAAATTGTTCAACCAATTAAATTTAACAGTTTTTATTTTTAAATTAATTTTTTTAATCTTTGTACATTAAGATAAAACATCAAATATTATAAAATAGAGAGAGTATCATTTAAAGAAATTCATATATTAAGATAACACATTATTAAAGCAATTATAAAATCATATGCTAATCAGTTGAAGAAGTATAGATATAACTATTTGTTTTTATATTGTGCATGATTTACTGCTTTGGTAAACAAGCTATTTGTTTTATATTGCTGCTTTGGTAAATAAGCATTGTATTATTTTATATATCATTTCAATTTTTTATGCATATTAATTTTAAATTTTATGTCTTATTTTTAGTTAATACATTATTTTAATAATTATGTTAATTGATTAGCTTAAAAATAAATATAAAATTATAAAAATATTAAATAATTGTACCAAAAACATAAAACACTGAAAAATAATTTTATATTCTAGAATGGCAACTAATCTGAAACTTAAACAATTTAACAAAAAAAAACTAATCTGAAACTTAGGAGTATTACTTAGTAAAATGTTGGATTAATTAATTAGGACAATCTCTCGAATATACATTTTAAAATTTTTATCATAAAATAGATCTTAAAAAGATATGATCAAAATAATTTTTTTTTTTTGGATTTTAAACTTCAACTTCAAACTTCATCCCATAACTCTAAACTATAAATCTAGATTAATGTATATTTAAATATTTTAATAAAAATTATTTTAATTATTTTTATTTTAAAACTATTTTGATAACAAAATTATATCTGTTACAAAAACGAAAAGAAAAGTAAAAACGTGGAATATTTTTTTACTGGATTTATTAGTGTAGCAACTAGCAAGGTGGAAAAAGAGAGGGTAAAAAGAAAAAAAGCGCGTAAAAAACGGGAAAGCGTGCGAAAGGACAGGACAAGCGTTTTCCTGATCATCACAACTCCAACACGCAGCCTAAGAGAGATTCTTCTTTCTTCTTCTTCTTCTCGAAAATCTGACAACAGATACATCATTTAATTGGTGCCTCTCTGCTCCATCGATTCTCTCTCTCAGAAAGAAGCCCTTTTACTTTACTTCTCTTTCTTTCTTCATTTGTCAACGCCCTCAACAAAAAGGTGAGAGCCTTCCTACATTTCAACCTTTTCAATAACTCTTTAGGTTAATTTTGGATTTTGTAGGATTTTAAATCGACTTTTCAAGCTCGTATATTTTTGGATATCTGTGAATAATAAAATCAATAAAACTGGTTTGGGTTTTGTACCATCAGTTTTTTAAAAAATTAATAATTATTGACGAGAAAATCGAAGGTGATTGATTCGTTGATGAAGACAGAGAGTTCGTTGCGCCGTGTTGTTTAGCTCATACCCGCGTGAAGCTTTCGTCATCATAAAGAAAGACCCCTCTGCTTACACGCTACCTCCCTCTCTCTTTCTCTCTCCTCTAATCTGGAGATTAGTTCCACCATCGATTCCTGTGAGTATTTTCCTCTCTCTCTCTCTCTCTCTGTATATATTTGTGGCTTTTGTTTCATAGCTGGAAGAAATTTGGGATTTTTAAATGTTCGATTAGAATGATTTAGGGTAAGATTTGATTTGGGTTTGCTCTACTCTCCTCTGTTTCTAGCTTCACTGATTGATTCTGATCTAATCTGCTCTAAAGTTGCATACTTTGTGTCGCTTGTTCTTCTCTGCTTTGTGTTTGTCTCTCTCAAGCTTCACCCTTTTAATCAAAAGTTTTAGACTTTACAATATTTACATGCTAATCTCCTTCCATGTGATTTGTTTCAGAGAGGAAACTTTCTTTTGCGCGTGTCCCATTCTCTTCTCCATAGTTCAGCTCTTTCAGTTTGTCTTTTTAAAGATGGAGGTTAAGCTATGGAACGACAAGCGTGAGAGAGAAATGTACGAGAACTTCGCCGAGCTCTACGCTATCATCAAAGCCACCGAGAAGCTCGAGAAGGCTTACATCCGTGACCTCATCTCCCCATCTGAATACGAGACCGAGTGTCAGAAGCTCATTGTCCACTTCAAGACACTCTCTGCCACCCTCAAGGACTTGGTCCCTAACATTGAGAGGTTCGCCGAGACTTACAAGATGGACTGCTCCGCTGCTGTGTACCGCCTTGTGACCTCTGGTGTTCCGGCTACTGTGGAGCATCGTGCTGCTGCAATGGCTTCTACTTCGAGCTCTGCTTCCGTTGTTGCTGAGTGTGTTCAGAGTTTCATCACTTCCATGGATTCTTTGAAGCTTAACATGGTGGCTGTTGATCAGGTGTATCCGTTGCTGTCTGATCTCTCTGCTTCTCTTCATAAACTGAGCATTTTGCCGCCGGATTTTGAAGGGAAGATTAAGATGAAAGAGTGGCTTTTGAGGTTGTCTAAGATGGGAGCTTCGGATGAGCTCACTGAGCAGCAGACTAGGCAGCTTCTCTTTGATCTGGAGTCTTCTTATAACTCCTTCATGGCTGCTTTGCCTAGCGCTGGTAACTAACCAAATGTGATGTGTGTGCTCGGTTACTTTTGTTTAGACTACTTGGCGTTAGGGTGAAGATTTTGGTTTAAGACTTTGCTGCTTGCTACACACCCTGGAGATGAATGTTGTGTTGACCTTTCTTTTGTTGTGTAAAGATCATGCCAAACCAGAGAATTGATTTCTTCTGAATTGTATGAATCTAAACTCTACTTTGTTGCTCTTTTGGCTCTTTCTTGTTAAATGTTTGTGTATTTAGTTTTTACTATCCAGACAATTTGCACTATTCTAGAGATGAATCCATCGCATAGGAACAAGTTCTACACTTCTCCTGCGAGAAGATATTAAACATGTTCAACACTTTTATCTAAATGTAAGAGTTCTTTGATCTGTTTCTGTAGACAAATCAAAATGCCAATTATAAGTTCAACGAGGAAACTATATTGCTCATTGTAATTAGCTAAGAGTTATAGAAAAAGTAATGAGCTTTCCATCCGTAAGCATATTTAAACTAACCCTTTATATCCAAAATGCGCAAAGCCTGTGGGGTTAAAAATGGTAATTACTAGAAGCTTTCTCTGGTTTCTGCCATCATAATCTATTCACCTTAGGAGTCTGCAAAATCTACATGGAGCTTGTGGTGGTGTCTGATCTCGAGTTTTCCATCACCTTGTTGGTTAAGAGCACTTGATGAGCTTGGTGGCTTGAAGCTAGTTTCATCATGTTGCAGAGACTTGTCCTTGGTCGCTGTGCTCGAAGGGGGAGGAGATTCTTCGTCTTTCTCTGGTTGGAAGTTCAAATCTATTTGTGCTTTAGAAGGCCGTACATGACGCTCATGGCTCTTACTGGTGTTCCCTTTGTTGTTAGCAGATTGGTGGAGTTCCTCATCAGAGTTCAGTGACTCGAGTTCCTTTTGTGCTTTGTTTATTATTTCCAACTGCTGCTTCTTTTTCCGTAGCAACAGAGTTTCCCTACGGCGTCTTACTGTCTCGCAGACCGTGCAAGAACAGCGTCGACCGTGTTTGGGACTCGTCCCACTTGGGGATTGCATGCAAACGATGCAAGTGCAGCCGTTTCTATGCCGTGGGTGCTTTGAGGTTGATTTGGGTGACATCAAGAGTCCTTCAGCTTCGTCCTTGGCTTCCTCATCGTCCTGTTCAGCTAAGAGTCCTTTATTTGCAGTGCATGTTGATATGAAACTAGACACAATTCAAAGAAAACAACAACAAACAGAAAATCAATGAGCTTAAAGAAACTTTTTATTTTTATACGACGAGCTTAAAGAAACTATTTACTTTATCTAATGCTAGGAGATACTTTGGACCATGACTAGTACTAGTACTCCTAATTTGAATCCTATCGGCATCATCTAAGATAAGAGTTACCATTTCAAACAACTGAAAGCAAAGAGGAAAGCCAATAAAAGGATGTACGGGGTTTCGAGATTAGCAATTTACCCAGTAATTGGCTTCCCGATGATTGGAGCATCCTATTTTGACACAAGAAATATAGAAAGAAATAACTCAGTGAGTGATATGTTATCAACAGGAATTGAAAAACATAACAAAACGAACGATGGTTGATAACAAACATAATAACATAGAAAATCAACTGGATTGAGGGTAATCAACTCAGGCGTCTGTCGCTTTGTCTTTATAACATTTTACATCTTAAAGGATAACAGATAACCGAGATTCTAAGTAAAAGTAAATAAGTAATTTCTAGACATAACACCTTCATCTCTCTTTCTGTTTGGCCAAGAGCAGTCAAGTCGACTATGCTTACATAAAGCACGCAAGGAATTTTTTATGCTAGAGGAAATAATTTCTAGCACCCATTGTGTCTATCCTAGCATATGAGCACATAGCTTGATTTCAAAATCCGGCTGAGCATCAGGTTATATTTTAATATCATGAAAATAATATTGTCTTCCAGAATACTATGTAAAGAAAACTAAGATCCTAAAGCGGCATATACCACAAATGAAAATTAGTTGAGCAAAAATCATATGGATGTACCTCATACTCCTCAAACTCAATGCCTTCTATCGTAATTATAGATGGAGTGAGGTTTGGAGGAGGCAAGATAAATCCTTGAGCTTCTTCCCATGTTAGCTTCAGCTCACTGAGGTCTCCCTTTTCAACTTTCTGACGTTTGCTTCTTGTAGTCGTCATGCTACTTTTCTTCTTCCCCGTAGGTGAATGCATATCAATCGGTTCAGCCTGCTAATGCATATGCATATGCAGAAGAGATTTAACTTTCCTCACACAAGCTAACTTGTCAAGAAAGGGTGTAAGTTTGGACTGTGAACACTTACATCTCTGTTTGTGGAACTCTCACGATTGTTATTCAAGTCAGTTTCCTGCAAAGACATTTCATAAATACAATATGTTCTAGACTTCTAGTATTTCCATCAGTCATGAGTTGCTCAATCTAAAATATTCTGCTGGAACCTAGAAACAAGCCCATTTCGCAATGGCAAAAAGGTACGCTTCTAGCATAAATCCATGTAAACAATGTACTTTTCACTCATTACTTCATCGTCTTATTCCTATGTGTGTGTTGACAATATTACAAAGTGCAGCTAACATCTAGGAAAGCTTCTTAAGATTAACAGTTAGTTGGCTACTGAATAAAAATTGTAAGAAAAAGTACTTATAAACAAAGCTATCTGGTTGATTTAGAAAGTAACCTGATCAGACGATTGAGCGACCGAAGCCTTTCTGAACCCCATGATTAACTTCCTTTCTGGATCTACGCGACTAAATATGACTAAAAAGAAAATGGATTTCAGTTCACAAGCATAAGGTCTAAAACAAAACACTAACTCAGAAGAAGTGTAATACGCTTGACAAAAGATATTCACTATAATGTTACCACAGAACATATTTAAGCAGCAATTACCAGTGACATACCTGTATCACCAGCCTGCAACTGCATGCTCTGTATGCATGGAGTTACTCCCTCTAGAAAATACATTCTGCTATTGCTGTTGACCCAAAAGCGAAACTGAAATGTCCACTCTTTACCCATTGAGTCATGTACTGTGAGAGGCACACCATCGGTTTCGGAAATTTGGGGCAAGAAAGCCTGTTACATAACAGATGCCTTGTTCGCTTAATTCGAGACAACTGTAAAGTTTACAGATATCAACAAGTAGATTCATGATGCAAAAATAGTGTATTTGATATCAGCAGCAGATAGTCACATCCCCAATTCTATCCACACGTATCACCTGTAAGATAATAGGAATATGTAATTGCATATGCAAGCAGTTGTTTACCTCTGCACATTTTTTTGGCAGCACCATCCGCCCAACTCGTCCAGCATCACTCACACTCAGAATCTTCTCAAAGAGAGGGGTGACAACGGATACAGATCTTCACATCGTTAAGGTTCTGGTAGCTTAAAATGGCGAACATTTTTTCATTTTATATGTCATGAACCTGAGCGGGCTAAGTATCCAAGGCTCCAAGAAGAAAAGTAAAACGTACATATAAGACCGTGTATCTGAAAAGCTAAAAAGAGAAATAACAAAAAGCAAGAGGCATGGACACTTAAGTATGGATAAAAGACAAGAAGGATACTCGTTTGATAGATTCTGCAGAACTTGATTTTTATATGGAACCTTAGGACAATATCGTGGAACCACCTGACATTTTCCTGGCGTATCAAGATGAATCCCGATATTCAAATTCTTGCTTTCGAGTGGTGAGTCTGCTCCACTATTCAAGTCATTGTGTAAGTGACTCAGTGGAGAAGAATTAGCTTTATTCCACAAATATCTTCCACCTAGTCCCAAGTGACCATTCGTCTCAATTGGTGTCGTTACAGGAAAAGCACGCTGTGCCCCCAGTTGACCCTCCTTAAATGAGATCAGTGGATGATATGTATTGACGTTTGGACAAGTAGGTACTTTAAAATTAGGTCCTGCAGTTAAAATCATTAGTAAGCAGCCGGTTTCGGCTAATAATATAAAATCTCCTCACCAGAAAACATAAATGAGATTGCAATAAAAGTAATAGGAAAATCTTTTTATATAAGAGCATGGACCTGCTTTCTGATTATAAAGAATGCTGCTTGTGTGATTGTTCGAGTTTACACTCATTAATTTCCCCATCACGTCATTCATTCCCCTTTGTTCCTCCGTGGAATATGCAGTCGTCTTGTCTGTAGAAGTAGGTTGATTAAATTCATAACCATTTCCACGATTATGCAGATCAAACTGCAGAATAGAAGGCCGTGATATATTAGGAGGCCGGTAACTTCTGACTGAAGAACTCCAATCAATCGACAAGTCCTTGAATTTTTGAGCAATTGGAGATTGGAAAAGAAAGGATGGTGGTGGCCTAAAATTAGGACCCTGAAACACATAAAACAGACTGTTATAGCGTGTGGCCTACATCACAAAACTGGTCTTCAAACACATGAAAAGGTTATATCACTCCCCCGAGAATAATATAAGGATGTAATTCTATAGTAGAAAATAAAAAGTGAAATCCTTTCTCACCACAGAAACTTTTTTTCGTGCACAGGTCAAACACTCAATTCCTCCAGCATCCACCAACATAAAAGCAGATGCAGAAACAATACAACCGCAATGAATTCGCTGCACAGAATTCCAATAGTGAGCGACTTGATATCTGCACAGGATCTATGATGCAAAAGAGACTATAAAATTTGACCAATAAACCATGTATTTACCTTTCCACATGACTCACAACACCTCCATCCGGAATCCCTTTGGTGAAAGATGTCACAAAACTTTCCTTGCTCATAGGCAGAGCTGTAAACAAATATAGTCATCAAGCAGAAACATAAGTCATTAGAAACTATAGACTAAATATTCTCCATGCATCCATGGTTTGGAAAACACGTTCTAAGGGCTCATCAAAGAGTCAAAGACGCACTGTATCTAGAACGCATTCTACATATAGGGACGAAAGTCACTGAAGGGCCACCAACATCATAAAATTTGAGCAAATGATTCCCCATATAAACCTATCAAACACATAACACATCTAGAAAATTTCACAATCAAGATGTTGAGAGAGAAAAACTTTCGTTTCCTAGTTAAAAAGTAAAACAGTCTTTTTGATAATATGATCTTTTATAGGCAGATAGTAAAGCCCTGATGCTCAAAGGCTTTGTAGTTTCAATGAAGGTGACCTTTGTGTTTACATAGAACATTAACCCAATATCATTATTCCTCCACAAACACCCCCCTTATAACGCCTCAGGAATATCACAAAATAAGCGTAACAAAACCTATCACCTATAATATCAAACTCTGATGCACTCGAACATTAAAATTTTGATAAAACCCCACTAGTGGACAAACTCTAAGATTGTGGTGATTAGAATGTAATGTAGCTTCCTGTCTCTTTAACTTTGCAGTCCCCTAGTTTTACTTCTTCCATCTCTTAGCTATAGCTTGACATTAAGCCTCTATAGACTCTCTCTACTTGGCAAACACAGCATTAGTCCCACATGAACATACCACACCACACTTTGAAACAACAATGCTCTAAGTTCTATCCTCATAATTCTAATTCAACAGCACATACTTTCCTTATCAACATTACAATAGAGCAGCTCAAAAGATTCTTTGGTTGTAGCCAACACATGCTTACCCTATACTAAGAAGAAAAAAATCCAAAAAGAAAAAAAAACTTCAATTACGGTTTCAAAATCTGTCACCAGTGAGAAGAGATACCTCAACGAAAATTTATAAACATAAACAAAACAAAAAAAACTAGAAGAAAAAAAGTAAACAAACAAGCAAAAAAAGTTCGACCAGCTTTTTCAAAATCGAGAAGAAGAACTCAAAAGAAAACTTTACTGATAACTGAAAAAAAAAATAGAAGATAGAGAGAGGAAGAGTTGGTTACGCGCAACGGTTACAGAGGTCGGCGAAATCGCCGTTACGGAGACGCCAGCCAGGACGGTAACACTCGCGGTTGAAGTCAGGACACTCGCGGTTGAAGCAGAATCTAGTGGAATAGGGAGGAGCAGGCGTCATGGAGGAGGAAGAGGAAGAAGGAAAGGGAAGCATCAAACCCTAGAAAATGCTGCGTAAATTGAGAGAAGAAGAAGAAGAAGAAGAAACAATGGTGAGAAAGGTAGTGAAGAGTGTTTTTTGCCTGATCAGCTCTCTCAAAAGTGCTTTCTCTCTCTCTCTCTCTCTCTGAGATTTTACTGAAAAGGAAAGCTATCATCACATTTAACCTTATTTATTTCTTTCCTCTTTTTCTATTATTAATTTATTATTATTATTACGTTTTTATTCTCTCTCTCTCTTTTTCTTATTAACGCCAAGTCATCATGAGTTTGGTAGGTCCAAAATAAATTCCATCAGACCATATGATAATATATCATTTGCTAACAACATTGATATGTCGCATCATTTCTTTATAATTTTTTTTGCTGTGGATAGAATCTTTTTTTTTTTTAATTAGTCATATATGCAATTGCTAATATAGTATTTGCCAAATAGCTGCACAAGGGAACAACAACATTTGTAATGTGTCTTTCATCTCATGTGTGACATTTTTTTTGTCAATGAGAGTGTGCTAAACCTTGCCTGGTGAGTGCACCCGGTTCAAGTGCAAATTGCATTCACCTCTTTTTAACAATACATCATTTCAACTTGTTTTAGCCAAATCACAAAAATGTAGATTCAATACAAAGTACAAACCTGTAAAGTGTGAACAAGTTATAACCAGTAAAACGTCGCTGTTGTTTACTCTAATTTACTAGAGTAGTGATTCTATCACGTCTTTTCTTTCTAACAACTTGAAAGTAATTTGATCTACAGAAACAATTAAAAGCCACAGGCATTGGAGGAGGGTTTTACTTGTCTTCAGCCACTTCTTCTTCCTCTTCGTCTTCATCTTCTTCCAATATGTACACCAGTGCACGTCTTCTCTCAGCAAAAACGCAAGCCACTCCTCTTGAAGCTGTATATATAATTCAGCACAAGATTCACTGAGCTTGAAAAGCATTTATTGTTCCAAGGTAAGAATGTCATCATATGTTGATCAACATCTTCAAGTGAAGTTCTATGTTTGCGTCATAATCCTAGTACTAGTCTTTGTAGAGTACTTAGGCAATTTGTAGTAACTTTAAAGATTCTAGACTCGGAACCTTACTTAGCACAGAAAATGGAATATGAATGAGAAAAATGGGGACTTACAGCTTACTGCTAGAGGAGCAATGGTAGAATGTGGAACTTTGCGAACCTTTTCATTCTCCATTTCCAGGTTAACAATTGAGCCCTGCAGGAATATAATATTTGTGACTATCTTTTTTTTTTTCTTTTGTAATTGAGAAGTTACTAGATAACCCCTCACCCAGCGAGCAGAGAGCAGTTGAACATTACCTTCAAATCCTCTAGCTCCCATTGATTTAGACAACCGGATCTTGAAATGGAAATGAATGGAAGGTCACCAGTTTGAACAACCATCATGCAGGCTTCTCCTGAGCCTTCTGTATTTTCACTTGTTTCGTTCATCAGTAAAACCAGTTCTTTATCCTATTTCAAAACAAGACTTGTGTTACAGGACAGCTCAGAGAAAAGAGAGACAGTCACAAATCAGCCAGTACTGCAGAAGAGAGAAAGTATTGACCTTGTAGAGAGATAAATCAACACAATGGTAGCCATTTGGTAAAGATAACAAGACAGCTTCCAGAGAGGTATAATCATTTTTTTCGTAGTTGGTGTTTTGCTTAAACCCCTTTGCTATCCCAATACAGTTCTCAATATCTGGGAAAGCTTCGTCAGGGACTTGAAAAGATATGTAATCAGTGTACCCACTTTCACAAGGGGTATCAGCACAAAGTTCATTCTGCACGAGTACATGAAGGTTTTAAGTATGCCAGGAGCTAATTTTAGCTTTGGAAATAGAAACACATAATACGCAAGAACCTTTTCCTGAGCATGTGATTATAATAATGTACGTTAGAGTTGATGTGCAAATTACCTTATAAAAGGAAAGAGACATCGGAATGGTGGTACGCGTTTGCGTTGTCGACAACTGAAGAGGGCAAAGCGGCAACAACTTCATACATGATATCTTCCTTGATATGGTTGTAAAGGGCATCTGAAGAGCCCTCTTGAAGCTAAAAATTGTTAAAGCAAACAAATCAACTTTTGATGTTTAGTCACTTAAAGAAATCTATAAGAGAGTATGATAAGATATTAAAAAGCTCAGCATAGTTGGTTTTGCAGGTAAAACTCCCAAAATATGTATTATAGTTGTTCACCAATAATACAATTAAAATGTCAAGGCTATGAAAAGGCTAAGACATCAGACCCTTGTCTCTACACATAGCATTTTACACATAACAGTTTCCTAAAAAATGTCCCCCATGAAATAGCATGTCCAATAGCTGATTTGTTTGAATAAGTGAAAAAAAAATATTAAGGACAAGATACCTAGACTCCATGTGTTGGAATTCCTTAGCCAATGTTCTCCGCAGAAAATCAGTGTCTGAAAACCCTCCAAACTGAATTAATTGTCTGACTCTTTCAGTTGTTTTGCTGGAACATGAAAACCATAAGAGATGATATTACTTGGATGTAATGAAATGGACAGCCTAGGAGGTTTCACTCATTTCTATGATATGCTTTTTGTAGTCATTTATTAGTCACGTATGCAGAAAACCCCTCATGGAAGCGCCAAAACGCATATCTGAATTTGCTTTTAGGGTTCTTAAAGAAACCCCCTTGGATTTGCTTTATGGATGGTTTAAGAAGTCAGGTAACATGACCGAGATTCTGATGAGTAAAAGATATTCTGTAAAAAGGTGGATAAAAGCGCAGAAAGAGAAAGAAGTAACCCACATATCAATTTCAATGTCATCATCAGCTCCAGATAGCTCCACAAGGTCTTTCACCGGATCTTGATCATACAAGAACTTCAAGAATACCACAAGAAGTTCACTGCCACGGAAGCAAACCATGTAAATACAGATATTTGGCTTTCAGCAACATAAACAACATAGAAACACACGTGCATACCTGTTGTATGACATAAGCTGATCATTTGGTTCTTGCATAAGATACTTTATGCTTTTGAGGAGCCAGTTGAAGAAATTTGAGAACTGAAACAAAAAGACTATAATGTTATTGAAATGGACAATGCGTGGGAAACATAGGACAAACGTTATTCTGAATAACTAAAACTTTTATCATCTAAAGGGCTGAACGCTTCTGTACCTGCTGAACAACAGAAGATAGTACCATCATAAACCGTTGCACTTGTACAAGTAGAAGACCAGCATTTTCAGTTGCTTCATCAAGGAGTCTCTCATCCAAACCAATGCCTTGGTATCGTGCACGCCACCTCGAGAGACCTCTTAGTTCACCCATCCTGAATCCAATAATTTCTGCTGCAGGCTGGGAAAGGAAAAACTATTCGTGACATAACTCTATCTAAGAAAATATTAGCAATCTAAGCAAATGTTACTTAGTCTAACAATACATATATCCATTTCCAGGAGGGTGAAAAATGCTAAACCTGGAGATGGTCAAGGACAACCAGCTGAAGCTCTTTTCCTGTACCACATACTGACTTTAAAACGCGCTTGACACCCTACTAAACAAGATAACTACTTAGTGTAATACAATAAGAAACTAGTATCCTAAAGATGATCAAGCAAAGGGAAGCTTACCACTTCACCAAGAGAGTTAACTAAAAACTGATTAAGTGCTGGGCTTATTCGTGCACCACCCAAAAGGCTAAGAAACTCTTCTTGAGGAGATGATTCCAGTCCTAGGAGAAAGCAACACAGCCTGTGAATCTATGAGCCAACGAGAAAAATCTCAGCACACAAGCGAAAGTGACAAATACCATTATCTGTGATCAAGGTGGAAAGAGATTGAAACTTGTCGTGGAAAGTTTTCATGGCATCAGCCCACTGTTTGCTCATAACTGATATGGATTCTCGAATAACATCAGTCAAATCTTCAATGTTGGAAGCTTGTTGAGCAACCTGATGAAGCTCATATTTTCTGAAATAAAATTTTGACGGAGAACTAATAAAAAAAATGCATGGCAGACAAACAGTGTGCCATTTACTAACATTTTGCAGAACCGAAATCCACATATAAAACAATGACAAGGAAGGAACGAAAGAAGCGGAATGCGAAACATAGATAATTTGGTTTTTATCATACTTTTACAGATAAGTTACCTCTTCCAAAATATAGATGTGTCCATTGCAAGGCAATGTAAACCATGCAGATCTTCAACACTTAGTTTTTCCTCTTTTGGCTCGCTATCACAATCCCTAAGCTCTCCTGTGCACATTACCACCAGGCGACAGAGGTCTTTCGATAAAGCAACCTAGGAAATGCAACTAACAGTAATTAGTTTGACTCTGAAGACTCTTAACCCCTCCTTCCTTAGTTTCCTCCACGGACATTCACTCTCGGAGACATGAAAACTGAAGAAATGTCATTTATGTCTTTTGGAAAGCATGGCTCTTTAGAGGATGCAAGTACCTTGTAAATTGTAGCGTTAAATAGTTTGCAAGAGGCATGCTCATCCAGATCCGCCACAGGAAGAGACAGCTCGTGTATGTTCTGATCATGAGTTTGCAGGATAGCAGAGCAAACACATACGAGAGAAAATAAGAGTTAAAACTGAAAATAAAAAAAAATCAAAAAAATGTTCGTAGCTAGAAATAAAGATAAAAATGGAACTTACAATATCTTTAACTATACCCCTAACTTTATTCTTGTAAAAAATATGTAACAAGGGAGTTACAAAAGATTTTAGAAGACAATTAGAATGCAAACAGTGCTGAAAACTCATTAAGCATCCTGCAATTCTATATGCAAAATCAACTGGCAGGTGATGAACCATCAGAAACCATGATACATCGATGGCTTACTAATTACTTAAAATCTAAAGAGCGACTTACAATCTTTCCAATCTGAAATATTCCAAATATATTAAAGCAGATGCTCCCATCTCGATCTCCACTGCAGAGAACGTTAAATTTCCGGAATGAGGCATTAGTTAGTTCTGCTAAAGAATCTTCACCATCATCCATGAAACTGGAGTCACCAGCTACCACTCCAGGCATCTTCGGAGCTCTTGGAGCAGGAGGGAAAAAACGTGAGGTGCGGTCCTCATAAGCTGAGACTTTCCCAATTTCATCCTGAAAAACCAAACTCTTAGAGTAAGCAAAAGCTCATATAAACGAAAGAGTACCCATTGATATAAACCAAAACATGAGAAATCCTACGGTACTGGATTGTCCATCCTCCTCCCAGTTAAGACACACGACAGCTACATCATGGGGCTTCAAGCTCCTTAGTAACTTCCCGTTCTGCATGAAAGAAAGAGTATTAACGACATTCTGAGAACTTCATGATCTTTCTCCTTTGGTTCAGAAAGAATAGTTAATCCAACAACAGCATCATCATGGAAAAACATGGATTAGCTTCAAAATCTAAAACTTGCCTCAACATCGTGAAGCGCAATGGTTCCATCCTCAAGCCCAACAGCTATGGCTTTACCATCAGGACGCCAACATAGAGAAGTAACGGATCTTCCTATAAGCCCAAAAGAAACGAACATTCATCAGGCAAAGTGTACTCAAAGTTGTCTACTTTTAATCAAACAAAGTGAGTAAAGAGATAGTTTTACCAGGCGAGATAGTCCATAACCTCTGCCAATTGAACCTATGCAGCAAAATCTTGGAGTCCTCAGTAACCATAGCCAGTAAATCCTTCTCTGGGTTCCACTCAGCTATCTTAATCTACAAAAAAAACATGAACCAATCTCTAAGTTTCCTCCATGCTTAAAATCACAAAAAGCCACCAACTTTGAGCAGAAGAGAAACAAAACCTGAAAGGGTATGGGCTTATCGAACTGGAGCTGGAAAGAAATGCTATTTTCACCTTCCTCACTCTCCATCTCCGAAGATCCCGAGGTTTCACAAAGTCAAATAATTAGTCAAAGAAAATTAGGGGTTCCTGGAAGTTTCGACTTCTTCTAAAGCTATAAAGTAAAAAACTATTGAGAGTGAATATAGGAAGGAGGAAGGAGAAGACGGCGGTCGCCGGAATCCGCCGGGAGCAGAAAGAGACGCTACTAATGATAAAACCTGGCGGGATTTTCTTCTCAATTCCAATAAAACACCTAATGTTCGGTTTGATCTCGGTTTTGTTTCTTTTTGGTTTATACTATCCCGGTTAAATTATTATGACTGGGTTGAAATAACCGGTTCGGGTTTCGGAGATTTTGAGTGCGGTTTGAACAACAATACTTTGTGGATTTCGAATTTCGGGTTTGGGAAGTCTCCCAGGTAAACCCGGTTTGGTTTTGAAGATTTTGACTGCGGTTTACAATAACAAATACGTTGTGTTTCGAATTTCCGGTTTACAAAATCTCCCAGCTAAACCCCATTCAGGTTTGAAGATTTCGACTGTGGTTTACAACACTAATACTTTGTGGTTTTCGAATATCCGGTTTACTAAATCTCCCAGCTAAACCCGGTTATGGTTTAGGAGATTTTGACTGGGGTTTAGAGCGAAAGTAAACCTCTTCTCTGCTACTTTTCCCCCACAAACCTCTCTCACTGACGACGACGGCGACGATGGGTGAAGAAGGAGAAGCAATAGCAGAAGAAAACGGCGGAGTAATGCTAGATTCAGGAGAGCGAAACGCCTCGTGGCCCACCATGAGATTCGATGTCTCTCCTTACAGAACACACCACTTCTCCAAACAGTTCCGAGCAGCTCGGAACCCTAACAATTTCCTCAAGGGTCTTAAATGGTAACCCTTTTGTTCTCTTTATCTCACTCTCTCTTTCTCTCGCTTAAAAGTTTCGTTCTTTTTTCTTAAAGTTTGATTTTTTATATGTTCTTACAGGTCACCTGATGGTTCCTGTTTCCTTGCAAGCTCTGAGGACAATACACTTAGTCTGTTCTATCTGTAAGTTGAATAAGTTTCAACTGAAAGTTTTAGTTCTTTGTTCAATCTTATTCGTTTTTATAATTGTGCATTAGGCCTCAAGATGGAGGGGAGTCTATTAGTTATGGAGTGACAATCCCTGAAGAAGGTAACCTTTGCTGTTTATGTTGTGTTAAGTAGCTTTATGATTCATGGTGTGTTTATGTTTTTCTTTTAAATTTTGGGATTGTAGATTCATATGGTGCCAGTCTTCTTGTGAACGAGGGTGAATCTGTTTATGATTTTTGCTGGTATCCATACATGTCAGTTTCAGGTAATAATGCAAGCTTATCATGAAGGGTTCTTTCTCTTCTTTTTTTGTTGGCTTGATATTTCATCATTTAAATGACTGTCATTGATTCAGACCCATTAACATGCGTCTTCGCTACCACAACTAGAGACCATCCAATCCATCTTTGGGATAGCTCTTCTGGTGAGGTGCTGATTTTTTTTCTCCATGGAATCTGCTACTTGCTTTTTGTAAACTTAATGTTGTTGTGGTCATTAGTTATATTTAGGACCTGGAGAAAGAGTGTTCATGTACTTTATCAAATTGGTTTTTTCTTTTATGCTGGTGTAAGAAGAACTTGTTTTATTGTACCATCGTATAGTGTGTGTCTGGTTTCTTATATCTGAATATAACTATGGCAGCTTCGATGCACGTACCGGGCCTATGATGCTATGGATGAAATAACTGCTGCATTTTCAGTTGGATTTAATCCTAGTGGAAACAAGTAAGCAAAAGGGTTTTTTAAATTTCATCCATCTTCGCACATGGTAGAGTTTTTCATCCATTTTCTTTTGGGTTTGGTTGCGTCGTTAGGATCTTTGCTGGTTATAACAGCTCTATAAGAGTGTTTGATCTTCATCGTCCCGGTAGAGATTTTGGGCAGTATTCAACTCTACAGAAAAATAAAGAGGGCCAAGCAGGTTGTTGTCTTGTCAGTTTACCACTCCAACGATGCATATCATTAGTACAGATTATGCATAAACAATAACAGTTTCCTTTGCTGGTTTGTAAATTGGCAGGTATACTATCTACTCTTGCTTTCTCTCCAACTAATTCTGGAATGTTGGCTGTGGGCTCTTACGGGCAAACTACTGGGATTTATAGAGAAGACAACATGGAGCTATTGTATGTTTTACATGGTCAAGAAGGCGGCGTTACACATGTAAATCATTAACTTTTTGCTTTGTTTTTGTGCATTTGGAAATGATAAATCATAAAATCATAAAGGAACTTTTTCTTGCTTTCAGGTTCAGTTTTCAAAGGATGGAAACTATTTATATACAGGAGGTCGCAAGGTAACATGCTCTTATAAACCCTTTTCCCTTTGATTGTTGTAGTGAGCTTATTTACCTGAACTTGGTTTACATGTGAAAGTGTTCTTGATTTTGAGATGTTAAAGCAGTATATTAGATTTGAATCATGTGTTCAGTAACCTTGCCAAAAATTGTTTGTTTTTGTTTGTTGTGTTCAGGATCCTTACATTCTTTGCTGGGATATGCGGAAATCAGTTGAGATAGTTTATAAGTGAGTATCTAGTTTTACTTCTTCTTTTGGCTATGGTTGTCTTTAGGTTTCTTCTAAGCTTATAGTGTTCCAAGAATATAATCTAAAAATGAAAACAATGGCCGGAGAAATATAAATGCTTAGTGAGTCATGAGCAGCCAAAACAATCAAGGCTACATAAACGTTCAAGTTACTTGATGTCTTAGCTATCTGAACGTCAGAATTGATTCTTTCTATCCAAATGTTTAAGTAGTTTTTAGTTACTTTTAAAAGTCCAAATGAAAATCTGTTGAATGGATCTTCTGTATGTGATCAGATTGTACAGAGCAACAGAGAACACAAACCAGCGTGTCTTCTTTGATATTGAGCCATGTGGTCGACATCTTGGCACCGGTGGTCAGGTACTATTGATCTTCCTTCCCTTGCTTTTATTATAAACTATTCAAACCAAATTAAGGTGAAGTGAGATTGCTAAAATCTTTTCTCCATATCTCTGTATTTTTCTCCAGGATGGTCTCGTTCACATGTATGATTTACAAACCGGAAACTGGGTCTCTGGATATCAAGCTGCTTCAGGTATAGATTTGGTTCTTGAATAAATTCTCAACTTCTTGATGAGATCCTAACTTAAGCATAATTACTACTTGTAGATACTGTCAATGCTTTTTCTTTCCACCCATACCTTCCAATGGCTGCTACCTCCTCTGGTCACAGACGATTCACAATTCCAGATGATGACGATGAAGATAAGAACGATGTTCAATTAAAAGGTACACTTCCACCAAATCCCATTTAACTTCATGCATTTAGAAATATTCTCTTTTGCCAACGTTAAGACAAAAAAAAACATTAAATACTCTCCTTGTTTGGGCATACAGCTGATGAAAACTGTGTATCTCTCTGGAGCTTCTACGTAACATCCGAGGAGAACACCTCTGATGAACATAACAATGGCCTTGGAAGCAATTCTCATCAGCAGAATATCACTGGAGAAGAAGAAAATGCTTAACATCTTATTAGTTTGAAGAGTTGGTCATGTTTAAAATGACTTTAAAAAAAAATGCTCATCTCTATCCCCCAAGAAAAATGTTGGCATATTCTCTTTTTTTGTGCGATGCATTTATTAAAAAAATAAAGATTTACAAAATCCCAAATCCTAATCTTATCTAGTTATCTCGAATCTAATGAAATGAACATGAAAGTTTTCAAAGTTATATACTCTGTTTAAAACAACCATCAAACTCCTCATCTTCACCACCGTTCAAACTTCCCAAAGGCGACACGTGGCAAAGATCTAATATTGATGATTCCATGAAACCACGCACGCACGGTCCCGATTTTCCCGAATAAAACGCACTAACTTGTAGAGAGCTGAAACACAAACTGCCATTGCGGCTGTCCAATAACAAAACCGCCACGTGGATATAACTCTCGAATCCTAGCTTTTTATTCTCTCTATGTTTCAGTTCTCTGCACTTCTGTTTCTCTTTCTTTTGTGTTCAGATGTTCCATTATCTCCATTTGATCAGTGAGTTTTGGTTGTGCAGAGTAATAAAAATTGTAGATTGGTTCTCGGAAACTCTGTTTCTTAGTGGAGGAAGAAGAACAATGGCGTTAACAAAGATAGTGAAGTCAAATAGCTTTCACCACCGAGAGGAAGAGGCGTTAGAGTTAGGATTAGGATCAGTGATAATCACTAGAGGATTAGGGAGGAAAAGGGTTTTGCTTTCAAGCAGAGTCCGTGAATCACTGCTTGAGATTCCAGCAACTGAATCAACGCCTGTGAAGAGACAACGAAGCATAACTACTAATGTTTCTTTGTCCTCTCCCCTTGAATCTCTGCCTCAAGAACTCTTGGTGAGCTTCTTTTAATTTAAATTAAATTTCTATATTTAGATTTGATTTTGATATGATTTAACAATCTAAGATTTTCTTTACAGATTCGTGTGATTTGTGGTGTGGATCACGAGGATCTCAAGAGTTTAACTACTGTATCTAAATCAATCAGAGAAGCTGTAAGTTCCATTTTAAAGATTTTTTTTGTTTGTTTGATTGATTCTTAACATTCTTACTTATGGCAATATGAAACCTTAACAGAGTTTGGTAGCAAAAGAGTTACACTTTGCATACACCACACCCAAAAAGACTCGAGCTTTGCGAACCCAACTAGATCTCAATGATTTTAGCAATCAAGATGAACACGTTGAGCCTCCTAACGCACCGGTTCATCATCGTTGGACCAAGGCTAGGAGTAAAGAGCAGCTGTCTAATGTCTCTGTGGCATTGTTTACTTGAAACTGATGATGAGTTATGTATATGGTTTGATTCGAGTGGTTACTACTGTTAAAGTCTCTTTGACGGTTGATAGTTTTTTTAAGATACAGTATGCATTTTGATTCAGAAGCTTTTAGGGTTCTAGAGATGGATTTTGTATATGGTTTCATTATCTTCATACCTTGGGAACTGAAATAGTTTTTTTTTTTATGTATTTCAGTCTTCTGGGTTTTTGTTCAGAGTATCCAAGGTTCTGTTTTTGTTTTTGTCTTATGGTGCAATAAAGATTATCAATTCTAGTATATATCTAATGAACTGTCTTCATAAATTTTTAAAATATTAATTATTCACCTAAACTTATACTTATCTACATATTGTAAGTTGTTCATGCTTTCTGTAACTCACCAATCCTCTTTTCTATATACAAAACTTTGATCATACAAACTACTCACAGCTCTAGGAGAAAAAATCCGTTATCTGATGATATATGAAAACATGTAGTCCAATGGTTTCATATTTTTGGTTTAAGGTCAAATCATACTCAATTTCTAATCAATTATAATCTTGCCATAATCAAATCATCAAAAGGAAACTAACCTGCACCTGCCAATGATCGAACAAGAATCGTTTAGATAGTCGTTTGTCATCCCTCAAAAACAATACCTGCTCTAAATTTAACTGTTATTTCACTCATCCAGATACAAACGATGGCCGCTAGAGTCATGACTAACGAAAAAATCTGAAATAATGTCTCCAACGGTTTCACATTAGAGGAATATCCTAAGATATAATTAAATTTGTCACAAAAATAATATTTAACCAAAATAATATTTATTAAAATGTGTAAATATATATTTATACCTTTTAGAGCATTATTATCCTTAAGAGCTCTTAGAGGGTTCTTAGCTTTTTTTTTTCTTTTTTTTTTGGTTTGATTTTTTTTTTTTTTAAAAATTGAACGAACCACGGACCGCCACGTGTCAGTGGGGCCCGCGAACAGTGCAAAAGTTTCCTTAAAATTGTCTCTTACCTAAGAGGAAAAAGAGATTAGTTTTTGTTAATATGTGGGCCCCACCCTCTAAGAACCCACTTAAGGGGTGGGGATAAAGATGCCCTTAGATTAACTAATTTAAACTTTCGGTTTATAGTTATGAGGTGGGGTATTGGGGGTGAAGTTTAAAATTGAAAAAAAAAACATATTAACTTTTTAAAAATAAAAAAGGTTAGTTTATTCATTTTTATTCTTAAAAATTATTTTTGTGACAAAAACTTCAAAATAAGTTATTTGAGAAATTCGCTATTTTCATTATCTGTCATTTGCCGAAACCCATAAAAAAAAATTGATTCTAGTTTCGTTTAGTAAGGGTCGTCATTCTAACATTTTTACAAAAATTAAGAAAATAAATTAAAATATATTTATTTAACCAATATTATTTGAAATAACAAATTATATATACAGATCAATGCATTTTAAAATTATTATTAAGCTTAAAAATATAACTTGTATCAAAAAGTTAATATGACAGTTTTCTTTGTATTACAAAAAAAATATCAAAATGATTAAAAGAGTAGTCTGAGTTACAAGTGCGTACCATCCAAAATGATAGTTTACTATCTTTTACAAGTAGCATGAATATTTATTCTTTATTCTAATATAATAGGTTATACCATCAAAATATTAGGCTTATATTTTCTTTTTTTTATGATATGGATCTAATCGATTTTCATTATATTTTTACCATAATATCAAAGAAAGACTATTTTATAATACAGTATCCACCTTCGAACATTTTTTTCGTTAAATATCTAATCACTTATAATATAGTCAAATTTTCTAATATGTAACTAACTATAATGTATTGGATAATGGTTTAATATGGAATGTTTTTTACAAGAAGTTTAATTAATATGAAATGTTAGGAGTAGAAATGTCTAAAATAAACTCTCTCATGCATGCTAGATCCTTATTTATGTTTTTTTTGTTTTGATTAACCAGGTGTTGGGCTTACGTCCCACCACCTAGGCCCAACGCCAGCCTTTGCATGTATCACTATGGTTCCGGGTACACCTCCCTCTCCACGCGAGTCGGACAACCGACTTTCCCTCCTCAAGGAAGTAGTACCACTGGATTACGAGATCCTAGGTTATTATGTTCTAAAATAAACTCTCTCATGCATGCTAGATCCTTAGTTATGTTTTTACTGCTGTTATTATTTTCCAAATTAACCCGTGAAAATAACCCATAGTAAAAATGTACCCAAATCATTTCGGACTCCAAGTACATCTTTCACCAAATGATTATATAACATATATATAATCTTTTCTCAACCTTACCATTTTATCCATATATCAACAGTCCATATGCATCTCTACCTCTCATTATCATACATCTAAATGGAACAGCTTTGTTTCCACTTTGACCCATACATCGATATTTGAAAGAGACCCAAGAAACAAAAGGAGGAAAAAAGTGATGTCTTATTTTCTCTTTAGTTTTATTATTATATCACAATTTTAAAAACTAATTGTTCATGTGCTTTTTAAACTTTTGGACATCCAATTTTGAGAATCATTACATGGAAGTCAAGCCTAAGTGATGGATGGGTCGGTCCAAAATGGATCAAAGTCACGTGGTTAGTGATGTCCTTTGGGTCCATTCTCCTTAACCATCAATTCTTTGATTATTTTTGTCGACTTTATACATAAAGTCCTTGCTTCTTGCTTAAATAACCCACTTATATTATGAGTCTTAAACTTGAAATAATATAACCCCCCCCCTCCCCCCCCCCAAAAAAATGCTTTTAAATAAATATATTTTAATTTATATAATTTGTTATTTCAACTTTTCAGTATAGACCTTAGAGGTTAAAGAAAACATATATTTCCGAGTTCAGCACAAACTAGTTAGACAAATAAAGTTGGACATGGGCAAAAGAACCACTGCCATTGCCACAACTACCACCTTTCTCTTTCTCAACGATCATAAAGCGAAACTACTTTACTTTGTTTGATCATTCATTATTACTTAAATCTTTATGGAAAGAAAAGAACGAAACAGGATTAAAAGTGCATGTGTAAAGAAAAATAATTGAAAAAGGATGGAGTAGACATGTGTGATGAAAATATGAATGCAAAGAGATGACACCATGAATCCAAAGAAATTGGTTGATAAAACAATTATAGCAATATTTTTTTTTACTATTCTCTCTATTTTTATTAGATGAGTATTTAATACTATCAACAAAAAAGAAGATGCATTTATTTTCTACATTTTCTACAAAAACACTACTCCTTCCGTTTTTAGTAGTTGACGTTTCAGAGATTTTAATTTTATTTAAAAGTATATGACGTTTTCATTTTTTATGTAAAATTAATTATTATTTTTTTGTTATGTGTGTTTTTATTAATCTGCAGATTTTTATATTATTAGTTGAAATATAATTAATTATATAATTAATGATGTTTTTATTAGAAAAATGTAAAAAAAACTAAATGTTACCTTGTAATTTTTATACAAAGTCTTAAAGGGTCATCTAATTAAAAAGGAGTATAAATTATTAACTTTACTACAATTCATTCAATAATATAATGATCAGCTGAATACTAAAGATCATATATAACAAAAAGGTAATTAATTTTATACAAAAAACTGAAAAAATCATCTAATTTGAAATAAAAACTAATTTTTACAACATCAATTATAAAAAAAAACGGATCAGTGCGTCATTAAATTGGTTTTGCCACAGCAGATCATTAAATTAAACCATTAGAATTGCAATTTAAGGAGGTGTTAGTGAAAACTATGTTTATAATGATTGATAGAATTTTAAAAGTTTATAGTTATTGGTTAATGAATTTTAACATTCTTACAAATCAAATGTTATTGGTTTTAAGATTCTTTAATGACATATAGAATCAATTGTTATTCAAAAAGTTTGGATTTTAAAAATTCTTAATTTTATCAAAGTTTAATGTTATTGGAATTTGAATTCTTAACTTTTTAATTCGTAAAACAAGATTTTCAAAATATTGCATATATACTCAAGATTCTTAAAATCATTATAATAAAATAGTTTGATAGACTTTTTACATATGAAAAAATTATTAGAACTTCTACAAATTTAACAAATCTATTGATTCTTAAAATCAATCAACTCTACATAAATTCATCTCTCACTAATTCTCCCCCCTAAGAGCATCTTCAAAAGACACTCTATAACTTCAAATATAGAGTTTTTGGCTCTCCAGAAAGAAACTTCAAAACTTCAAATTTGAAGTTTTGAAGTTTCATCTTTTTATTTGCAATTTGGTCCTTACATTTACATATCTTATTTATTATTCTTAAGTATTTTCTTATTTATCATTTTAATCTTTAAAAAATTTATCTCACAAATATTCAAATTCAAATCTATAAATTAAACTTTACCCATAAATTTTTTTAAAAATTAAAATAAGTTTTATATTATTTTAAAAGTAGAATTAGACAACAAGAATATTATAAAACATACTTAATTAAAAACTTTTTAAAAAGGGTACATAAAGACATAATTATTATAGAAATTTAGATATTACAACAATACTAATAATCTGGTATTTTATTTGTAGTTTAATATTTAATTATGTATTTCTATTTCTAGTTTTATATTTTAATTTAAAGTTTTATTAATTAATATTGTTGTAATTTTTTATATATGTGTTAGTTATTTATAAAAGTTTTATGAATTTTCATTAACTAAAATAAATATAAGGACCATAGTGTAAAATACAAATAATTTTGAAGTTAGTTTTGAAGTTTTGCTTTTGGAGAAGAACACTTTGAAACTTCAAATATAGAATTTGAGAAACTTCAAAATAGAATTTCTTTTTAGAGATGCTCTAAAGGATTTTGTTCATTTTACGAAGTTCATTAAATTGTATATACAAGTTTCTTGTAGCCTTTGTTAGGGAGACCAAACGATATTACTAAACAGTTAAATTAGTTAATCTGGTTACCAGGTAAATTACATGTATCATTTGCCTGATTATGTGCCAAATACAGTTATCTCACAAAACCAATCAGAGTTTCACTAATCTACATCTAATACTAAACGTAAAACTTCCATCATAATTTAATCTTAGTATTATTAAAACTATTTAAAATTTGTAAACTGGTGAAGGTTAATTTACCTTTAGCTTGTCTCATCGCAAAAAAAATTCTGAGAAGAAAAAAGCATAGAGCGGTACATACAAAAGTAAACTTTTGTTCAACTAGATAAATACAGAATTAGTGATATCATTTCAGAAATATTTCCGAACTTGTCTGCACTTTATTTACATTTTTGGCAATTATATAGTTTTCATGAGATTGACGACCACTTGTACGCTAAATTTACCTTTAAATATTCGTTGCCTTTGTTCTACGCACTTCCCGAACCACCACTCCAAGAATCAAAGGCAAGAAATCAGTTCTCGATTCCATTGTAAGAATCTAAGCAATACGTGTCATGATGTCGGTATGGGTCTAAATTAAATATACATCCGTTGCTAAATAAAGAGTGCCAAAATATAGAATAATCATATACGCATATTTTAAATCCACTGGAGACATTGTGGTCACCTATTTTACGCGTTAGTAACAGTAAATGGTCTTTCAAATAAACATGAAACAAGCAACTAACTTATATACACATCTCCAAAAGGGAGATCTCTCGGTGAATGGTATTTCGAGTCATTGAGTCAGTCCCGGCCTGGAGGTCTTCAAATCAATACACAAGGCTACAAGAGGAGCAAGTAAGTCGATGCGTCATGAGATATAGGACGTACACAATTCCCCATTATGGTACTTGTGATCATTTAAATTGACTCGTTAAATCCACTTGTTCTGATAGTGGACGTTAGTTGTGCCAAACTTATGAACCATGTGGCTCATGAGAAAGGTCGACAAATGTTCAGTATGTCCACCTAACGATCATGTAATTTGATGTCCAGACTTTTTAAGGGTAGAAATATAGAAATAACATTCTTAACCCAACATAAAATGATTCTGATCCGAAGAAACCTTTGAAAACACTCAAAACAGTATAAAAACTCGAATAAAGAAACGTTGGATCAACCAATTTGATAAACGTGAATACTTGTATTCTTATTTTTATGCTAAAGATCATCGTTACTCGAAAAATAATACATCGGTTTTAAAAGTGATTTTAGACTGTTTATGCCGTAATAAGTTTCAATTCTCAAGGATTTCAAAAACATTTAAGCATTAAAATGAGAACTGAATAGTATTCCATAAAAAAATGAGGATAATATTAGATTACTAATTCAAAGACAACCCAAACGGAGACTTTGCAATGCAGAAGGAAACGTGCTCAAAACTAATAATAATGAAGTAAAGTATGATTAAAATAAAAAAAATATTCTAAAATAATACTAAAAAGTTTTTTTCACAAAATGTGAAAAATATAATATTTTTTTTATTAAATGTTGTAAATATACATTTATACTCATAAGTTTAATTAATCTTTACTTACGATTTAGAGTTATAAAAAAAATTTTAATAGTAGATTTAAATTATATATATATATATTAAAAATTAAAATAAATGGATTATTTTGATCATTTTTTAAAGATTTTTTGGGTGACAAAAAATTAAAAATTGCTATTTGAAAAAAATTCCCATTAAAATATGTATATTTAGTTTATTACATTTCATAAAGTTTTCTGCTATTTAAAAGTAAAAAAAAATTTGCAAATCAACAGAAATAAAGTAAATTAAAAGCTTATGTTTTTGTAACCAAACCGAACGTTTCAACAAAGGAATTAAATGAACAAATTAAGTAATCTGTTGACTGTTTTAAGAAAAGAAGAAAAAAAGGACAAAAACCCTCCATCATCGGGGGCTTTTTAAATGCAACGACCACCAAAGAAGTCGAAGTCTCTCCTCTCTCTCTCTCAGCTTCTTCCCACACTCTCACGCCTATGGAAGAAAACTCCTTCTCATCATCATCTGATCCTCCTCCTCTCTTCTCCTGTTTCATCACTCTCTCCACTCTGTTTCTCATCTACAATGATTCCCTACGAATCCTTCTCTCTCCTGTTCTTCTCATCTCCCTAGCCCTTCTCTTCTCTCTTCTTCGCCTAGGATCCACCCAAAAACCGGATACCCGACCCGGAAAAAACAAAGAAGAAGAAGTTAAGACCGAAGCATCTGATGTTTTGTCTGAAGGGAGACAAGAAACTGATTCCGACACAAGACACGAGTTTGTGGAGTGGGATTTGAGAGCGCCACTGGAGGTGATACACGAATCCGCCTATGAAGAGGACGAAGATGATGATGATGATGATGATCCGTCGGGTTCAGGTGAAAAAGACCCGACCCGGTTCAGGGAAATCGAGAGATACCCGTCGTTGTCGCTCTGTTACCCGGAAACAGACTCGGGATCGGATTCGGATTCTTCGTCGGAGTTTACTTTTCCGGAGATGAGTAGCTGGATGTCGCCGGAGAAAATGGGATACAGGTGGGAAGAAGATGAGGAGGAGGATAGAGGCCGAGGGTTGATCGAGATAAAGCTCGACGATGATGAGTATAACAAAGAGAAGATGCGGAGTCAAACAACAGTGATGGATTTTCATGCAGAGGAGGAGGGTTTGATCGAGATCGATCTTTTTGCATCATCTTGAGACTTATTCATTGATTAATATCTCTCTTTTTTTTTGTTGCTCTCAAGTTCCATACTGGTCATTCTCAATGGCTTTTTTTTATATTGAAAATTGCATTTTGAGTTTGCGGATTAGAGAGAAAGAACAATCAACAGTCTTGGCTAATTTTTATACAATCAACAAGTATTATGTGAAGTACAATTTGCATATGTGAGGATTTATTCAAATTTTGAACTTCTACAAAAGGATTATTAGTCTCCTAGTAATTAAATAAAATATCGTTGATCTTTGGTTCTCGAAGACGAACATTTGGCGATGCCACTTGGGTTGGGGTGGTCTTCGACTACTCGGTGTTTTTCGGTGACTCTTTTTGCTCCAAATGCTAACCTTTTTCACTTAAATTAATAATACATGGTGTTTGATGTCACAAAAAAAAACTGTTGTTCTATTGATTAGTGATTGTGTTTCTTCTTTTCTATATTTGTGCAGGTACAAAAGTTCTTTTTGTATACCAAAATAGTTGCTATCTCAAATCCTTCTTGTTGGTAAGTCCAAGGCTATTATTCCTCTGTTGAATCTATCTCTCTTGGTTCGCTTCATAGATGGCTGAGGATGTGGCGGTGAGAAGAAAAGAAAACATCACTATCCCGCCCTGATTAACCGAACCAGCCAGAGATTACAGAAGTTGGATCCATAGCTTTGACAATCTGTTCGACTGTGTATCATCCGTTTGGAGAAACAAAGTGATTTCTCTACTGGGAAATTGCAATTCTACCACAAATTTGATATCATTTTGTAAATTTACTTTTAAAGAATGATAATTTTTAAAAATATTTTTAAATTATGATAAAAATAGACTAAATTATTTTTTTTAAATATTTATAAAACATTTAAAAACTCAACTCCACCCATTCAGTACTAAATTCAAAGCAATAATCACTAAATTGTAAACCCAAATGTTAATACATTTTTTATTGAAGATTTTTTTGCAAAATAATGCTTAACTTGTTGCTATTTTTAGCAATTTTTTTTTGTCTATATATCTTTCTGAAATGTAGTAAAATATTTCTGGTCGCATATAATTTATTCGAATTGTATTCTGAAAATTTATTTCTATTTATGATAATTTAATTTATTAAAAGAATGTTGGAAGAAAATAAGTGAGACTCAGAGTGGAATGCAGAAATTTACGGAAACAACAAAGGGACAAAGATTATACTATCTTGTAAAGAGTTATTCAGTAATTTATTTATTAAATATATTACGCATGTAAAAAAAATACAAAGAACGATTATGGTTTTTTGTTGTTTAAAGTATCATCGGATTAGCTAATTTAGCCATTTTAAATAATTTCATTTGGCAAAAAAAAAAAATTTAATGGGACGAGGAGGATAGATATTGTCAGCTCAATGACAGAAATGCGACAACCCATTAGGTAACAACAGTTTGCGTTATACAATTACACAGTCACCGACTCATACACATTCATTTTGATATATAGAGGGGCATACAATTTGATTAGAATATGCATTTAATATTTACAACATTTACAACTTACAAAGACTATTTGATTCGTCTTGTCTCTCTCATTACCACACCGTCACAAGAAGAAGAAAATAAAAAACACGACATGCATTTTCTGTTACTCCTCTCTTGTTGGGACCCTCAAAATCCCCAACCTAGTTGGCCTCTTTTCTAATTTCCTAGTATATTTTAGTTTTCCCATGCTTTACACTTGTCAATGTTTCTTGAAGGGTTTGAACAACTCCTAATACGAGGTTCAGGTTTTATATCCCATCGAAATTACATTGCATTCACTCCTCTGCTCCCTAGTGTCACTTGTGAAATTGTTGAAGCTCTTCAGCCAATTCGCAACAGTTAAAGGAAGGTAAAACAGAAACTGATAACAAACTGTTACTTCTCACTACAAATGTTATGTTATGTTTCTTTGAACCAACATTGTGAGTTTTGTTGTTTAAGTTGCACACGTTTATACATGTGTTTGTTAATGAATGCAAGCTTGTCTTGTGACTTTTGACAAGCACAAAAATGTTGAGATGTCTTTCTTGGAGGCAGAATGTTTCAAGATTGATCCAGGAAGCAAAGAATATTTATTGGTGATCTAAAACAAGGCCTGGATTCGAATGGGAAGAAAGAATCTGATGTTGACTATGACTATCTTTTTAATTGTTACTGGATCTCAGTCTTAACACATGTAACGTCCCTGGGGTGGAGTAGAATTGTCATTTCCTGAACGTAAGTTCTTACCTTTTCTAGTTGTTGGTGGTGGACCAACAGGTGCTGAGTTTGATTCTGAGCTGCATGATTTTGTTAACGAGGATCTAGTCATACTCTATCTTAAGGCCAATAATTTTGTATAAATCACTCTTCTAGTGGTTGGGATCTCTATTAAGTTTTTGATCAATGTGGAAGATTCACTTTCAGTACAGCTTGTTTGAGGATTCTAGGGAGGCTTTTGTTCCACAGATTTGGCAAAGAAAGCACATAGTTTAAGTTTGGTAGAGATGGTGTTGATGTGAAATTGGGATCCAAGGTAGTCAAAGTGAATGATAAATAACTTCATGCAAAAACAAAGGATAAGAGTCCAATTGGTGTCCTATTTGGACATTTGGTTTCGACCACTAATGTCCAGCAAAATAATGTCTATCTCCATAGGTCCATTTGGACGTGGACAGCCCATTTGACTTCCAAATACTGAGAGGTCTGTTCTATTCTTTACGGAATGATCGTCTGATCAACTGGTACTTTGCCATGAAAGATTTTACTAAACAAATAGGCCAGGCGGGTTCATGTAATGTTTGCTGATATGTGCTTTGCGCATGACCATATTGATCGTGTCCTAGTAATAAATGTTTCTTGAAATCGCAGGGTAATAGACGTGCTTTTGCGACACATGAATGGCTTGGGTTTAGATAACCTCAAGTTAAGCTCTACTTGAAGAGCAAAGAATGCGTGGAATCACCGACCTTCTAACACAAAACCAAAGCTGGAAATGGTTCCAATAAGTCTATCAGACTCAGTACAGAACTCAAATCAGCTCTTTCTCAAGTTGACTCACAACAAGTGAAGTCTCTACCTGTTTTTAATAACTTTAAAAACAGTAAACATCACAATACACTGATATTCTTTGTTTGGTTAACTATAACTTCTAGTTTTCATGTGCTTAACTTTAATTTAAATTTTAAACTTAGCGCCTTACACAATAGTACTGATTTACAATTTAAAAAACAAAATATGTGTCATCTAGTCAGAAAATACATTGTTAGATTTTTATTATCCTCAGCTAAGTTTTTGAAGATTAATTCCCATTTCATGGTAGAGTGTTAATTTTATAGAATGATATAGGAGAGTTTTCTGCCAATACGTAATACTTAAATTGTTCATCTTTCTCAAATGAACATGCATTCAATTTTTCAACATGATAGAGCAGAGTATTACTTTTTACGTAAAAGGAAACAAATAAATTCAAATGAACATGCATTCCCCATCCATATCGTTGAATCTGTCACCTTACTTAATTTCTATTAATATAAAATACTCTATCTTTTCTAAATAATCTATATTTTAAAAATTTTACAAACATTAAAAAAAAATATTCATTATTTAAAATATAACAGTTTTCCATAAATTTTAACAATAACAATTAAATAGATCCAAAACTGTCAATTAATATTTTTTGGAAATTTACAATTCATTAGTAAAAATACATAGAAAATCTAAAATATTTTAGAAACAAGTAAAAATTGGTAGAACATCCATTTATTTAAAAACAGATGGAGTATCAAACTCATTTGGTGCTAATTTGACCACTAAACCACATTTAAGGAAAATGAAGATAAAAGGATAATAAATGTCAGTCAACACGTTATTCTTTAACATTAAGTAAGTTCCAGTAATCTATCCACAGCCTACTAGTGAATCCAATCCAATCCACATTAACCTCCACACCTTCGCTTATATAATAAACACATAACGTTTTAACGATTCATCTGCTTATTTCTAATTAATCTAAACTCTTAAATTTGGCGAAAAAGACTAAAATGCCAGCAGGCGGATTTGTCATCGGAGATGGCCAACGGGAATATCCTGGTAAACTCACTCTTTACGTCACCATGACGTGTATCGTCGCCGCCATGGGTGGTCTCATCTTCGGTTACGACATCGGAATCTCCGGTTATAATTTCCTCCATATTTTCTTAACAATATCTTTTTTTTTTAATTGTTATAAAACGTTACGATTTTTATAATTTTTTTTTGTGTGCAGGAGGTGTGACGACTATGGAGTCGTTTCAAAAGAAGTTTTTCCCGTCTGTATACGAGAAACAAAAGAACGATCACGAGTCGAGTAAATACTGCAAATTCGATAGCATTTCACTGACTCTCTTCACCTCTTCTCTCTACCTCGCCGCGCTATGTTCCTGCGTGGTCGCCTCTTACGTTACTCGTGAGTTTGGGCGTAAACTTTCGATGCTTCTCGGGGGAGTTCTCTTCTGCGCCGGAGCTCTTCTGAACGGTTTCGCAAGTGCTGTTTGGATGCTTATTGTTGGGCGTTTGTTACTTGGTTTTGGTATTGGGTTCACAAATCAGGTCCGTTGTTTTTTTAATCTTATATTCTAATCATGACCTAATAATTTTTTTTATCACATAGACCCCTTGTTCTGTTACTCTTGTTGGTTGATGTGCTGATATTTATCTAATATTATTCCATTTCCTAGTTCATACTTAGGTGTTGATTGTTGGAATTACATTTTTGGTTTAATTTTTGGTTTTTAGATTTTAATTTTAAATTTTTATACTTTGATTTTTGTTTTTTATTTTAAGCTTTTAGTTTTGGTTTCAGTTTTTAGATTTTGATTTTCGAGTTTTGGTTTTGTTGTATTATTTAGATTTTAAAAATAACACATCTATTATCTTAAATTAATAGTAATAAAATATTTAGAAGTTATCAATAAAATTTATCAAAATATATTGACTTTTATTTAAAATAAAAGTGCACATAATAATGTTTAAATGATATTTATGTACAAAAACTTGTATGAGAATTTTATTTTGCATGAAAATATTACTTATTTAATTATTAATTAATTTAAATGTAGCACTTTTACAACAAAAAATTATTAAAAATCCACTGTAAAGTTGGTTTTCAGTATTTCCTCATAAATTGGTTAAATTTTTGAAAAACTAATTTCCTTATATTTTAGAGAAACTATTTGCTAAAAGTTTTGATAGGCAAATCAAAATGTTTTTGAAAAATAAAAACTAAATCTGAATCTTGATTGAATGAAAAATGGTTTTTGAAGAAACCAAAACTAAAAACTATTTCAAAAACCAAAAGCAACCATCACCTCAGTTTTCTACAGCATACACCCTAAAGGCTATGCCCTTTTTTTGAGTAGAACATGTTTAATTTGTACCCTTCAGTTCTATAATGTTACAAAATGACCTTAATACTTTCCATAATTTTATTTTTCAAATTTACAGTCCGTACCGTTGTACCTCTCGGAGATGGCACCCTACAAATACAGAGGAGCACTAAACATCGGCTTCCAGCTCTCGATCACCATCGGCATCCTCGTCGCCAACGTCCTAAACTTCTTCTTCTCCAAGATCCCCGGCGGATGGGGCTGGCGTCTCAGCCTCGGCGGCGCCGTCGTCCCCGCCCTCATCATCACCGTCGGATCCCTCATCCTCCCGGACACGCCAAACTCCATGATCGAGCGAGGTCAGTTCAAGCAAGCCGAGACGAAGCTCCGCAAGATCCGTGGCCTCGACAACGTGGAAGACGAGATGAACGACTTGGTCGCCGCCAGCGAAGCTTCGAAGCTCGTGGAGCATCCGTGGAGGAACTTGTTGCAGAGGAAGTATAGGCCGCATCTTACTATGGCGATTCTGATTCCTTCTTTTCAGCAGCTTACGGGGATTAATGTTATTATGTTTTATGCGCCGGTTCTGTTTGAGACGATCGGATTTGGGAACGACGCGGCGTTGATGTCGGCGGTGGTGACCGGTTTGGTTAACGTTGGAGCTACCGTTGTTTCGATTTACGGCGTTGATAAATGGGGGAGACGGTTTCTCTTCCTTGAAGGAGGGCTTCAAATGCTGATTTCTCAGGTTCGTATCTCTAAAATTAATTCGGTTATTGTGTACCGTTTTAGCCGGTTTAACATTTCGATCGTCTCCAATAGGGTGGGTATATCGGTTTAGTTTCGGGTTCGGTTTGGTTTGGTGAATTTGGGTTTTATAAAACTCAACCCAATCAAAACCAAAATAATTTTAGTTGGGGTTTGGTTTGGATTTAATTTGGTTCGGAGTAGTTTGATTTGGTTTAGATTTAATTCGATTCAATTTATTATGGTTTGGTTTGGTACGATATAGTTCAGTTTAGAATTAGAGAATAAATATAAGAGTATTATTTGTATCATAACTTAAAATACACAAAAGTTAAGAAAAAACACGAAAACTTAACTAAAAAATTATAACATGTTAGTATATATATATATAATTTATTAATAGATAAAAATATATTGGACTATCGGTTTGGTTTGGTTTAAAACCAAACCTATTTGGTTTGAATAAAATATTAACCAATTAGATTATATAAAAAACACTGTTTGGTTTAATTTCGGTTGGATTGGGTTGGTTTGGTTTAGGTTTTTTGCCCACCCCTGGTTTCCAGGTTTTTTAATTTTCCAAGACCAGTTATTGTCAAGACTCATCCGGTTCAACATTTTAATCGTGTTCTTTGTCTTTCTTCTTAGGTTATGCTCAATATTTAATCCGGTTATTGTGTACCGGTTTAACAGTTAATCCGGTTGTTTCCGGTTTAACATTTGATCCGGTTATTGTATAACGGTTTAACATTTATATCGTCAGTTTTTTCATAGGTTGCAGTTGCAGCAGCCATCGGAGCTAAGTTCGGAGTCGACGGGAACCCAGGGGTTCTACCAAAATGGTACGCCATTGTTGTGGTCTTGTTCATTTGCATCTACGTGGCGGCGTTCGCTTGGTCGTGGGGTCCACTTGGGTGGTTAGTTCCGTCTGAGATTTTCCCGCTGGAGATCAGATCGGCGGCTCAGAGCGTGACGGTGTCGATGAACATGATCTTCACGTTCGTGATCGCGCAAGTGTTTCTGATGATGCTTTGTCACATGAAGTTCGGGTTGTTCATATTCTTCGCGTTTTTCGTGGTGGTGATGTCGGGTTTCATCTACGTGTTCTTGCCGGAGACGAGAGGTGTGCCCATCGAGGAGATGAATCAGGTGTGGAGATCGCATTGGTATTGGTCGAGGTTCGTTGACGGAGATGAGGATGGTCGTGTGGAGATGAGCAAAGTTCGTTAACGAACCATATAATCATAATGTTTTTTTGGTTTGGTTAGTAATTATTCATCTGTTTCAATCATATGATGTTTTAAAATTTTATTTTTGTTATAATATAAATAATATTGTTGACAAAAAAAAATATTTTAATTTTCTATGCAGAATTTTATTACTATTTGATGTTTATAACTATATTTTGTATAATTGTTATTGGATTAATTAGTTTTAGTTAATGCAAAAAAATAAAATTAACATTTTTTTAATTAGCGTGTAGAAAACCTTAAATTGAAAGATGAAGTATTAGTCGACAAAAAAAAAAAGAAAGATGAAGTATTACTTTGTTCATTTCGTTTCAGACACAAACAAAGTTTATGTATTGTTTTCTTCATTGCAAAATCTGTTTTACTAACTTAGACAGTAAGTAAAGCAAAAACAAGTCTTATTCGTGTTTTGAAAACAATCATAATCAAGAGAATGCGACAAGAGTTTTTAATTCTTTACATAAATGGCTTTAATCATTTTGTCAGATAAGGATCATCCTTAAACTTAGCATACGCTGGAAGATCCAGAGCTCTCTCTGCAACATCCCTGTCCTCGTGAATCTTTGCGACGAGACTCTCCAGTGAAGGGAAGTTAGCCTGCAAAGAAGAAGAACATCACATCACAAGAGTCATATGAGCATAGATGATATGATAATAAACAAATACCTCAGGACGTATGTATCCAACGATTATAAGACGTAGCTCTTCTCCATAGAAATCTTCAGTGAAATCGTGAAGCAACCATGGCTCCTACATAACCATAAACTTAAAAGTTAAAGAAAACAAGCACTGCAAGTGAACAGGCTTTTTAAAAAACATTTCATATAAACTCACAATAGTTTTCTCGGTGTTGTTGAAATAAGGATTCCAACCAATGCTCATGACCATTTTAAAGACACCTCTCGTTGCTAACCCCGCCCAACCAAAGTACACTCCCGAAGGATGTTCCACTAGCTCCCCCGCATAATCCTTTGTTGACAAGTTAGCTGAAAACAAATCCGGCAATAAACAAAAGAGGCCATACAAAGGTGAAGAGAAAGAGACTACATGGTTAGTGTACAGACCTGTGGGGATTCCGAGTACTTTAGAGCCACGGCCAAAACCTTTGATAACTGGACCTCCTATACGCCAAGGATCAATAGGTAAAGTGTTCTCTATCCCTGCAAAACGCAAATCAAAGTCTTTTTTTCACTGAGAAGAAAAAGGATTAGTGAGTGAAGTTTGTGAGTGTTTTGCTTACAGTCTTGAAATGGAGGAAGACCCCATTTTTCAGGTTTTAAGTCAAGCAGAGAATTGATGACTTCATCTGCAGAGGTATAAAGATGTGTTTGTTTAGGTAGAGAAGGCACAGCAACCACTTTAGCCCCAGCAGCTTTACCAGCCAAAACACCAGGCCTGCCAATTCAAACTAACTATTACTACCAAATGCTCAGCTACAAAAACAATACGCTAAAGGTTAAAGAGACTCACACAGAATCTTCAATAACCAAACACTCTCCTGGATCTTTATTCAACTTTCTCGCTGCTTCCAGAAAACTGTTAAGCACAAAAGGTCGATCAGTGTCATTAGACTGTAAACTAACAAGTCTTTTGTTTGAACTTACATATCAGGAGAAGGCTTTCCTTTGGAAACTTCATCACTACCAACAATAACAGAGAAACATTCCTTCCAGCCTACACAAAAGACGAGAAGAAACCATGAAACACAAAACACAAGATCATTCTTCAGTCTTCACTGAGCAAAGCTCTTACCTTCATGATAAGAAATCTTGGATTCAATATTAGCCCTTGAGGAATTAGAAGCCAACGCCATAGGCACACCATGCCTTTTCAAATGCCTAATCAACCTGTTAGCACCAGGAAGGGACTTGATCTTGTCCATCCTACAAAAACAAAACATTCAAAGCCATAGAAACAAAAACAAATAAAAGCAAAAGAAGAAGCAAAAAGGAAGGAACTTTACTGAGCAGAGAACAAAGGGTAGAACTCAGAATTGAACTCATCAACACCACAAGGAAGGCCATAATCTTCAACAATGGTAGTCGCAGCTTCTAATGGAGTCTTCCCTACTATCTTTAGCGCTTCTCTTCCATCCCACTGTTTTCCATATTTACACAAATACTTTCTCAATATGTCACCCACAACACCATCTACAAGAAACACATCCATAAATCAACCAATCCAAAATCAAAAGTTACGAGACGAGAAACTGAATACAAGTTTATATACCTGTGTTGATTAGGGTTCCATCGAGATCAATAAGAACACAAGAAGAAAGCTTCTTCAAGGAGTTGCTCACCGACATTATTCCAGGTAAATTATTGTTTATATACTGTATGTAAATTTTACAATCCGTACAATCGTTGTCCTAAGCTGCGACGGCTTGTCAACGCCGGCGAAGGAATTGAGAGGACAACGAGACACGGAGAAACAAATCACAAAGCAGACAAGAACTGAACAAGAAGAAGGGTTGAGAATTTGTACACGTAAGCTTGATCCTTTAGCATCTTTGATTTAAAGATTCTCGGTTCGATATTCCGGTTCTACCGAACATTCGAGTTAGATACTGGGTTCCTGACCGGTATGGTTCAAGTAAATGAGAGTCGGTTTAAAGTAAATTAACTAGGTTCTTTTATGTGTCGCGTTATACTAAGTCTTAAACATGAACAATTCATTAACAACCCCCAAGTTTACTTTTTTTTTTTTACATGAAAAAGTCTTAAAATCTTTTTTTTTTACCAACATGAGACTTAGATTGCATTATGAATGTTGAAGTTAGTAGAGAAATATAATATCTTGCTCTTCTTCTTCTTCTTCTTCTTCTTCTTCTTTCTTCACAAACACACACTTGTTGTTCTCCTGAGAAAGGATCTTTTAAAGTCTTAGACAGAGTCAACTGCTTCGCCTTGTTGCTGTGCAAGATATCTCTCTCGGCGTTCCTTCTGTGTTTCATTAGAGAGGAGAGACCACAATAATGTTAGATTTCATATTAATGAAAAGAGACAAAGGAGAAAGAGTCTCTTAAGATATAATAAGCGTGTGTGACTCACCCATTCATCGATAACAAGCCCTTCTCCAATCATCTTTGGACCTGTTTCCTCTGGTGGTTTCTTTCTTGCCTCCACTGCTGCATCCGCTTCTGCTAACTGACGCTTCAGTTTCTCCAGTGCCTATTTCAATGAATCATATATATATATAATTAGAGAGAAAATGCCCATAAGAAAAGGTTTAGTATATTATAGAATCATTTACATAAGTATACTGAATACTGATTCAGGTACTCACAGGGTTGGGGCGTTCTGGATCCAGGAAGATAACACGCAATATTTGCTCCTTGGACACATCCTCCTTTTGCTCATCAAACTGTGGAAAACAGAAACAAGATTCAAGATCATTTGCTTGGTTTTTATATATCTCTGCCTAAAAACAAGATCATTTGTTATATATCTAGAAATCTCTACGCTTGTTATTTATAGAGATAGAAAAAAATATCTTATGTTACCATTTAGATACTGACATTATGTTACTACCGTTAACCAGTTCAAAAAAAAAGAACAGATCATAGGATATCATAAGATCAGCATACCAGCTCAGGCACATAGTCCATTGGACCTTTCACCTTCAAGCTCATAATTTTGAACTTTACTCTACTCCTTTGATCCATAGGCTTCTCATTATTCTCAGGAGGCTCAACAAATTTGAACACTGAATGTTTCAACAAGGGAGAGAAATAGAGTCACATGCACACTCTTCTACACCCATTCTCTAATAGCATCATCAAAAAGAATAAGAGCACAGGGGAAAAAAAAGCAATTACCAGTAGCGATAATAGTCTCTCCAGGAGCAAGAATAGCACCTGGTGGACGCATGAAGCAACTCTTCGGTGCAGTTGTTTGAAACTGAAGAAGAGCAACGAGAGTAAGCACACATAAATTCCAAAACGCTCTTATAATCAAACCCGCTTACATTAAAAAAAACATACCTTAAAAGCTACATGTGATTTGCTGGTATTTTTAATCTTAATAGCACTCCTCACTTGCTTCCCAGGCTCATCTTCAAACAACAAAAAAAAGTAAATAATCAAATTCAGTACTCAAGAACTAATCATCTGATCAAACAAACAATCATATTCATATATACACCAAAAGCTTCTTAATTTAAAACTTCTAAAAAATGTCATCTCTAGAGTTAAGATTAGTACAATCAGGTCAACGTCTAGTCTTCTTCAAAGTTTCAGAGACATGCGACAAAGAAATGAACCAAAGATAAAGTTTCAAACTTTATTTCACTATTAAGTCAAAAACATTTCTTTTATCCAAAATCAGATCGAAAGTTTTGTTTAGTTGCAGAAACACCCCTAAGATTCCGATTCAAACAAAACTCACAAGGAAAATAGAGTTTCTCCGAGGGATCAAGCTTCAATCTACGTTTTGTAGGCAGAAACGACTTAGCAACAGATGATACTGAAGGAGAAGGAGCCGGGCTCTGATTTTGACCCGATCCATCACCATGAGGCCCGTTATAGCCAAGCTGATGATGATGGTGGTGGTGGTGGTGGTGATGATGGTGGTTATGGAGATGAGAAGATGTAGAAGAAGAAGAAGACGATGGAAACGGAGACGTGGCGGCACTTGATGCTGCGTTACCGCGACCGCTAGAGCTTCGAAACGGGATCTTGAAGAACCCCCAACCTCCTCGGCCATCGGAAGCTGGTTTCTCCTCCGTCGTCATGGTCATCTCTCTGACTGTTAGGACATGCAATTTTTCCGACAGATGAGTTGACTTGTTTTGTTTTGTTTTGTTTTGTTTTTGGATGAGTAGAGAGGAGATCGGACGCGAGAGGGAGATAGAAATTGGATTTAACTAGTTTATTTCACGTCCGTGTTTTTGTTTGTGTGATTTGGATATATATATTATGATTTTTTTAATATTTGTTTTATTTATAATCCGATTTGTGTGTGTTGGGTGCTTGATTAGCGGAAGAACATCGAATCGGTAAGTGGAGGTGGGATTAAAAGCGACAGTGACATACGTCATACACGACAGCGTATTGGGTTCTCTTCCAAAGTCTTTTTTTTTTATACTGCTACAACTTTGGTTTGGATTCTCTTTCAAAGTTTTTATTTTATTTATGCTTGTTTAATGTTTGCTTTCGAGCCATTTTAGTCATGGATAATATTCAGAATTTTTTAACACGTTTCAGTGCATAGTGGATAGATCGTACGGCTGGGAGTTTATGACATATTGACATACTTGTATCTTATGTTTTTTTCTAAATAACTCATGTATGGCCAGGTAGGATTTGTTTTTTTTTTTCATTTGGGAGAATTCTATATTTTTGGATCATGGAACTCAAAATCATTTTTCTTGAGAAAGCTGTAAATCCTTTTTCAAAACTGCGGTTTGTCCACTAGAGCCAAGGCATGCAACGGCTAGTGCCAACCTCTGGTTAGGTCAAGGGAAACTTCTGGCTACAGTTCGGGAGAACAAAACAAGAATAGTAAGAGCATCTCCATCCCAACCTCAAATTCTCAAATTTTGAGGTTTTTATCATTCCAATGCAACCTCAAATTCTCAAATTTTGAGGTCTTGAATAGTGAAACCTCAAATTTGAGGTTTCACTATTCAAAACCTCAAAACTATTTTCTATTTTCTTTTTGGTCCTTATAATTATTGTTTTTCACAAATACATGTATTAAACTTAATTTAAGCAATTTAAGTACACTAAAATAAAATAAAATAGGATAAATATTACATAGCATTAAAATAAAGTTCACATAATAGAAAAATACATTAAACAAACCCACCCAAAATAAAATTACAGTAAACAAACTTAAACAAATTAAGGCAAACTAAATAAACTCTTAAATATTACATATCTTACAAATGATACCAAAATATTAAAATACTTAATATTACATATCTTACAAATAAACTTTTATATATTACCTCTTATTATATAATATTGTAATATTGTGTGTTGTATAATATATTAAATGTATGTTTTATATGCATTGTGAAGTTTTATTATCATTATTAACTTTTGTTAATATGAAGGACTATAATGTAAATAAATAAACTTTTAAGGATTTTTTTGAGGATTCATGGTTGGAGCAATTACCCCTTAAATCTTCATTTTGAGGTTTTACTCTCTCAAAATAAGGTTTTGGGTTGGAGATGCCCTAATAAAAGCTTTTCAATCAATGGTTTAAAGATAAAACTCTTGAGCTACATTTGATATCTAAGTTAAGAAAGCAAGTTATCAATCAACAAGTCTTTTTTAAGTTTAGATCACAAAGATAGACTAATTAGTCTTTATGTAATTATACATTAAACATCAAATTATTTTGGTCTAATACAGTCAAATATGCATTTTGAATAAGTCTAATAATTATCTATCAATCCTAAAATTATCTTCTTCTTTTTTTTGTTATTCAAGTTAGAGTCAGTGCCTCTGCCACTTTTAGTGTGAGAGGGGTCTATGAAGTTTAAAATTTAGACTTGGTTTCAATGTTATTGCCACGGTGAGATGGTTAAACCTTCTTAAGTTTAATTTTATGCATATTACTTTTATCTAAACCAAATTAATTATGACCCTAAAATTCCTTTATGCTTCCACCAATGGTTAGAGCAAAACTAAGTTCATTTAAGCATTTTAACAAACACCTTCAGTGTATAAAATAGCTTAGAGTCTAGATTTAGAATGTCCAACCTAACATTAAACACACTTAGTAAGAAAACATGTAAATATCTTAGTTCTTCACCTAATTACCCTTAATCAGCATAGCCTATGGTTTTAAGAGGTGAATACTCACAAATCATCTTGATTACACTTAAACCCATGACATTGAGAAGCATAAATGGTGATTGCATAAACATAATCACAAATAAACACAAAAATACTAATTGCATAAATTCCAAATATCCATAAGGATTTGGGATTATACAAGAGATAAAAGAAGTTCTTGTTTAAAAAAAGATAAGTTTATAGTAGATGGCTAAAATTCGTAGAAAATAAGTTTAAGTGAGCGTAACAGTTTCAGATCAGTTGCTATATGCATCCACTAGGTGCATAAGTCATAGCAGTCTTCATTCGGGCTGTTGGTTGCTCTCGAGATGTCTTCAGGACAATTTTAGTGGTAAGGACTGAGGGCGCTAGACAAGGCCGCTGGGAATCCATCTTCTCAATTTTTAGGTGAAACCACTATCGAAAACCGTTATGCCCCATCATCGAAATGTGGATATCTGGATTAGGGGCATATCGGCCTTGGTTGTGACCACTAGGATAGATCGCTAGATGACTTTCGGTGTAGCGGTTACTCTGATGGCGCGAGAATAACATCATTATTCCCCCTGGAAATCTTGTGTAAAAGCTCCAAAATTCACCTAGCAGTCAAGGTAGAGAATGCTAGGTTGACCGCTGCGGTTGAGTGTTCCTAGCGGTCTAGGACAGGCCGCTACGTGCGTCTATGACCCTTAGAGCATCTCCATCAGTTAAAGACCCCTATGGGGTCCTTAACTCTACTTTTTTTTTTATTTAAAAAAAAAAAAAAAACCCAACCAATTGTGGACCGCCACATGTCAGTGGGACCCACAAAACAGTGTAAGGACCGCTCTTTAAATTAGGATTTTTAGGACTGGTCCTTAACAAAAGTGGTGGGGCCCACCACCACTTTTTGTTAAGGACCTCCCTTAAGTACCTCTGATGGAGGTGCTCTTACTTGTCTAAATCATCTCTTTAAGTTTGGTTTTCAACTCCTAATGCTCCAGAAACATGTGTTTCTATTCTAAGAATACCAAATACAATATATAGAGACTCCAAATGCACCAAAATACAACCTATATGAACCTAAAACAATAGAGTAACAAAGCTAACATGAAAAATCTCAATCACTAGTATCTTCATTCGACTCAACGTTTCAATGGACAATCATACTCTTTTGCATATATTTTTTTTCTTGCATGTTAAAAGTAAGAATAAGATAATATTTCTAAAATGTAAAATCGGGATCATCCCATTGAAGAACGGCAGATTCCATGCTTTGCTCTCTCTTCAGCTTATCCTTCAAGAACCAATCACATATTTTTCCAGCATTCAACTCTTCTATTGAACATCATTCTTCCTCCGATATCACTCTTAGTAAATTCAACGATGATATCTGTAAAATATCAATTCCAAAACATAACCGAAGTTTATGCTAAATTCAGCCAATGTACATATTTTCCAAGTTGTTAAATCAATGTCCATATGTATACTATTACATGATAGACCGTTAATTATGGTCCATCCGTTTCTTCAGTATATATGTTTTAAGAAAAAAAAATAGTTTCACAAACATAAATGTATCCATGTTGTATAAATTTAGTGTTTTATTTCATAAATTATACCAATTAATTTCAACAGAATATATATATATTTATGTTAAAAATTAATAAGTTGAATTATATATTGAAATAAAATCTGGCATTGCAAATAATTTTCTTTTTAAGTAAGTGAAAAACTTAAAACACACGAAATAATATAAATTACCATTAGTCGACAGAGAAACTTCTCGTGTGCACCAAGGCCCGAGACTCGTGTGCACCAAGGCCCGAGATTTAGACAAGACCGGCTTCTGCTAAGGTCAAGAAACTTCTTCTCTCGGTTTTGCTTTGATCTCCGGATTCTTCTTCTCCGGAACATGCTCTTACCAAACACAATCTCATCTTTCTTCTTCTTCCTTGTATTCTTGTCATAAATGTAATATTGTTTGAGCTTCCTTGTCGAGCCCTCGCTAAAGTTTTATGTATGTGAGGATTAAGGATGACGTTTGAGTGGTGATAGTAAGTGGCAGTGTTCATAGTGAAATCAAACTCCCTTTGCTTTTCTTTCTCGATGAGTATGAAGAGAGAGAGATGAGGATAACACTTATCCGTTACGTTTGTTGCTTCTTGTGTTGGAAAATTTCAGTGGTGAATGATGATTTGGTATTTTGGGCTTGTGGGGTCGTTTTGGGCTTCTTCGTTTTTTATTAAATGGATCTTCTTCAAACATACTAACTAACTAATATATTCAAACATATAAATTATGTTTTCATATTTATAGACATTTATATATACTCATACTTCAGATATTTTTGGATATTCATAATTATTCGAGTTCAGTTCAGGTGCGGATCCGGATGTAAAGATTGTGAAAATTATATACCGTTCATATATTTAAATATATGTCGAATCAGATTCAATAGTACTTTTAACTCTAAATCGTATCTGGTCTGGAACACCGATCCGGGTAATTTGCCCATGCCTAGCCTCAAGGGTATAAATATGTGTGGTTTGAAAGTGAATGCTAGGAATTAGTTAATGTTATCAATCATGGAGGAAGACATATATATTGAGATATATGATAGAGAAAATTTATGTCTATATTAGCTGAAGCTTCTTTGGGATATATCCCTCGAAAATGCGAATGTTATTTGCTGGTATTTAATTTAGCCAAAATATGCGTGTGTCTAATGTTTATTATGTTTCCTCCCATACATCTCTTGGATGTATAAACATATGTATGGTCGCTTCTAAATGATCAGTGAAATATATGGTACAAACAAATAAAAACAATTGGACCAAATCGAAGGTAATTTACTCGTAATACGAGAGTAGAATATTATTCTTGTTGATCTCATTTTTTTTTAAATCATATATATAATTAATAAAGAGCCCATCAATAAATATGGATTGAAATGAGTATATATTTTTAGTAAACTCCAAAATCACGAAATACTTTGTATTATAAAGCTAAACTACTTCAAATATGAATCATTTTGTAATTTTGGCAGTATTTACATGTAGTTCAGAGATATTTGATCAGCTAATCATGAAATGAATTAGTAGAAACGAATCTTTTCAATTTTCGAGAGAGTTCTCGAGTGTGTTTGCTGTCTTTCCTTTACATTTCATATGATAAGTTTTAATATTATCTAGGTATCAATCAACTCTATTATCGAACAAATCCCAAAAAATTGACCAATTTATAATCATATTAATACGTAACTTCTATACATTATATATATTAAATATAATTTGCATGGAGTCTTACGTAAGTGCCTTAAGTGGCAACATCAACTGCACAACCATTACGATTTCGTATCAAGTTATATATCGTTTCTTGTATACGGACAAATGGATCTTTGGTCATTGTCTGCTGACTCTGCTCCTTTCAACTGTTTAGGGTTCACAGGTTTTTGTTTATACGAATCAGAAAACTTTGAATAATGAATAATAATGAATCTATACTGGAACAATGTATACTTTTATTAATTTATCCTCTTTCATACTTTATTTGAAGAATTATTTGATAATTAAACATTATATCTGTGTGGCTCTTAATTACTATTGCCTAACTGTTCGTCGTTACTCGAAATTGACGGTGAGTGCATTTGCATTTGGATGAAATTGCCAGAAAGACAATAACATGATAAACTCAATTATTTAAGGGAAGAATATGAATAAAAGGAAATATGTTAAAAATGAAAATTATTTGAGATTATTTGTAAAGAACATTCGAAGTTTAACCAAAAAGAAGAACATCAGAAGATTAAGGCTTCCTAAGTACAGTATGTGTTTTTATATAACTGAATGAAGTTGTTAATTACGATATTTAGTTGCATCTAATTTATGAAACCATGTAGACAGCAGGACCATACATGTGTATAATTAATCAATTGATTAATTTGTCAAAACGTTAATATCAGCTAATCAGATTTGGTCAACTATATATATACACGTGGGCTACTCGTTGTGGCAAATGATCCATCATGCGCAAGCAAAGCCCTAGCTAGATTTGACACATTATAGCCTAATATAGCATTAACACCTAATCTTATTCTTAATTTTTAATTTAGATGGACTCATTTATTTATTGGTTGAGTGGCATAATTACGCACCGTATAACGATTTCATTTGTTGTTGGACCCGATAGATTCTTCAGTCTCAAACGCCGAGACATAACCCTAATATTACGGATCGTTTATGTTATTATATTTACTCTTTTAAAATAATCACTAACATAGGTTATAAGACATCCCGAAGAAATGGTTACATAGTAGTATCTCTATTTTAATATGTGTGAGATGTTTCCTAATAATTTGGACTGATGAGAATAAGATGATTAGTATTTAACTATGTGATGCTTGCATTAGATTCAGTACTCCGGGCTATATATATGTAACTTAATAATATAGATTTGAAACTGACGACTATTCTTCTCAACGACAATTCATTATTCACAAATACATTGTTATATATTCACAATTATTTGAAGGTTTTGATCAACAATTATATATGTTCAGTTACAAAAAAAAAACAATTATATATGTTGTGCTTATGTATTATTATACTATATATGGAGTGTGTTTCTTTTGTAGGAAGATATAAAGAAGACATATGAACTTATTTTGTATATTTTATTATGTTATACTCACTATACACCAATAGAATGGTCGTAGACGTGATGTACTGGGTTTGTATATGTTCATACTCGAGGTATAGGAGAATCGCATATCTATGTGAAACATCGTTTTCAGCCCATGAAATTCAATATCCACAACATCAAAGATTGTATGACAATTAAAAGGAGATAAAGGTGAACACGAGTCGCAAAAATAGTGGTCCAAACAAGCGGCCGATGGGTCGCACATCATGCCATGCAAATGTGCCAGTCGTTTATTTATTTTATTTATTTAGACTGATTAAAATGATGATATTATGTACTCTTGATTCATCACGTGAGCTTCTTTTTAAAGTGAGGACCCGGCTTCTGGACGCCTTCTCCTTCTCTATTTTTTTTGACTCGTCCTTTACTCCTTAAGGGGTTTTACTCTTTACAATTTGTTTTTTTTTAGATCAAAAAATATCTAGATACACTATTATATTTGTTTTATAAAAAATAGTGTATTGTATTTGTAGAAATTTTAGTTTAGTGGATTAACTGATTATTCATTAATAGTTTACATTACAAAATTTGAGTTTTGGATCTCATAGAATACATTTTATCATCAATTATGTAGAGTAATGGATAATTTTTTTAATGAAAAATTTCAGCATACTTAAAAACATGTTTTATGTATCTATCTATCTTTTTTGTCAAAATGTATCTATCTATTTATACTACCAAAGTCTCATAGATACAAAATACTGGTCTTCATTGTTTGGGAAACAAACAGATAGCACCAGCTATGTAATATGATTATAGAGTATATATAATACATATACACATTTGTCACGAATTCATTGGTGGATAATTTTATTTTGTCTATAAAGTTATCACAATCACTCCACAATTAATGTTTTCTAAATTTCGGCAAATACCAAACTCCATTATTGTCAGTCGTATTAAATGCGCTCTCCTCTGTCCCTATCATGATATGTGCATAGTAGAAATTTGACTTTAATAAATTTCCCCGTAGACATTACAATCCAAGCAAAACGGTTGGTCCAATATTTTAACTAAAGTATTATTTCTTTTCGTTTTAAATTTTTTTTTTTATCTCAGGCTCATCAATTATACAAAAGTTCAGTGAACCGTATCAGTATTTCAATTATGGAGATACTTGATCAAACCGAAATGAAGATCAATATGAATCCCACTACAATATATACTAAGATATAATGTTTCAGAATGTAAACTCAGTAATTTGTTTTCTCAAAGAAAAAAACTCAGTAATCTGTAGGTTGTTATTTTTTTTCTTATCAGCTACTTTTTACACGACTAGATCAAGTTTTGAATAGACAAGTCGATTTTTTGAAGAGCACCTTTATCTGACCGTGTTTAATCTATATGGGAAAAAATGTAATTTTGGGTCCTTGTTTCTTTTGCTAACATGTCTGATCCGTAGGTTGTTATTAAACGTACTAAAGTCTTGATCCAAATTTTTTAAAAGGTGAGGGTGTAAGAGAGCCAAGTATCTTATTAGTTTGTAACGTGCATGTTGTTTTAATTATTATTGATTACTATATTTTCATGTAATAGTGGAAGATTAGTCCAAAGGAAAACAAGATAGGAGCTTAAAAAAACATGATATAAGTTGAAACTGAGAGAGGGAAATGAACGTGGCATCTTCATGTTGGCGACAGCTTATGTGAAACCTTCCCACATAACTTGGAGAGCGACGCTCTTTCCTCAATCGCAACCCGTTTTATCATGTTACTTTTAAATTATTCATATTTCATTAGGTATATCATTATGTTGGATTTCTAACTAATACATTAATATCAAAACTTAAGCGTAAACAAAGCTGTGAACAAATTAGTTTCTTAGATTTCATATGAAAAGTACCGTACATGTACAACTTTTTCGTTTTTACCAATACCTTGCGTTTATCACGAACGAGAACATGCTAGTTAGTCCTCTCCTAACAACAAGATTTGGAGGAGAACAAAAGAAATAAAAGGAAGGTTATTTAAAAAAAAAAAAAAAAGATTTGAATATGAGATACTGAATGGTAACTTTTTTTACAAATTTCAACGTTTGAGTATGATGTATACGTTAAAGACAAGGATACATCGAATCTCATAGCTAAAACTATAAATCATTTTTATAAGTTTTCATATATATCCTTGGTGTAATTAACCATTTGACAGATTATTGAAGGTTATGGCTAAAAAATAAGAATAAGGTTTACTCTTGCTTTTTTTTCGTATGTTGACTTACTCATCTCATATGTAACACGATCATGATGAATAATAGGACTCCCAAAATTCAAGTTTTTCAACGTTAAAGCTACTTTAAAGAGTCTACAAGTTCTAATATAACAAGAAAGCTTATTAAGCCTAATAAGACACTTTATTATACTTTCAACAAACTGTACTAATCACCGTTCCAGCAAATGTTTAGTAAATTCAAATATACTGACCAAGAGGAAAAAATCAAAGTATTTTTTTCCAATAAGAATCTTTCACAGTCCTTTTTTTGTAACATGGTCGGTGTTCTTTTGAATTTGAGTTTGTTTATATAGTCTTTTACGAACTTAATAGTGTTATGTTTACATTTTCTTGAATATACATCAAAAGAAAATCAAATACATATGGAGACTATATATATAAAACGGAGCACATCGTTTATTTTCCTTTTAAATATATGTAATATTGTAATATATGTGCTTTGCCTTTGCATCTTTTTCACTGAAAAGATGATAAATTAAACATAATGATGATACAAATCCGGCAATTATAAAAATTATGTAGGTCGAGTCGGACTACAGGCCAGTTCCCGGGGGACATAAACCCCCAGATGAGAGACGAGAATTTGCCTTTGCATATATGCGTGTAGTTTCTAAACAACATTTAATAAAACACTTTATCTGTTCAATATTGTCGTTAACATGTAAGCATAAAAAACTCAAAAAATGATTAAAGCAATATCCAAAGTAAAAAAAAAAAAAAAGAGGCATAATAAAAGAGATAAAAGCAACGTATAAACCCATCATTTATTTGATTTTGGAAAATTATGAAAATAAAAGGGACACGTATACCAATTGGGAAACAGAGGACGGCACCGAACCATATTGACTTCCTCTCTTCTTCAATCCCCTATATATACTTAGTACTTTCCATTACGGACCCTACGACCTTTTGTTTCTCTCTTCTCCATTACTTTCCTTAAAACTCTCTCATTATCTCATTATTGATAAAAAACCATTGACCAATTATTTGTGCTTAATTCATTGACAAAACTCAAATGGGAAGATCACCTTGCTGCGAGAAGACTGGTCTCAAGAAAGGACCATGGACGTCTGAAGAAGATAAGAAGCTTGTTGAATATATCCAGCAACATGGATATGGTAACTGGAGAACCCTCCCCAAAAATGCTGGTTCGTCTCTTATTATCATTTTAAACCATGCTTCTAGTAGTATGGTATAATGTTTATATTTTAAAATTATGTTTCTCTTAATTATCAGGTTTGCAGAGATGTGGCAAGAGTTGTCGGTTAAGGTGGACTAACTATCTCCGACCAGATATAAAGCGAGGACGATTCTCCTTAGAAGAAGAAGAAACTATTATTCATCTTCATAGCTTTTTAGGAAACAAGTGAGATTAGTTCTTTTCAATATTTTCAAAATATTGAATAATAATAGTCCAAAGATTCTTATATGTTTTTGTTTTATTTCTTTCTAGATGGTCTGCGATTGCGGCGCGTTTGCCTGGAAGAACAGATAACGAGATCAAGAACTTTTGGAACACACATATAAGAAAGAAGTTGCTTAGAATGGGGATCGATCCAGTGACTCACAGTCCACGACTTGATCTCCTTGACATCTCATCCATCTTAGCATCATCTCTATACAATTCCTCTTCACATCATGTGAACATGTCAAGACTCTTGATGGATGCTCATCGTCAGCAGCAACAACATCCTTTGATTAACCCCGAGATACTCAAGCTCGCTACCTCACTCTTCTCTCAAAACCAAAACCAAAACTTTGTGGTAAATAATGACACCAAAACCCACGAGAGCCACACGGTTTATCAACGTGATGTTAACCAAGCCGGAGTAAATCAATACCAAGCCGACCATCAAGATCTCCAATCTTGCATGCAGCCATTTCCCAATGAAGTTCAGTTCAACGACATGCCTCATCAGTTCAATGGTTTTGGAGAACAAACTCACGCTTCAACCTCGGATACGGCGGTCCAAGATTGCAATATCTCATCGTTCAACGACTTTGCAAGGTCTAGTTTTGTATTAGATCCTTCTTATTCGGACCAGAGCTTTAGCTTCGCTAATTCGGTCTTGAACACGCCATCCTCGAGCCCGGCTACATTAAACTCCAGTTCCACGACTTACATCAACAGTAGCAGTTGCAGCACTGAGGATGAAATGGAAAGCTATTGCAGTAATCTCATGAAGTTTGATATTCCAGATTTCCTGGACGTGAATGATTTTCTTATATAATAATTTTTAAAAAAAATTTAAAATCCATTGGGGTATGTGTTTGTACTTGTTGTAATTTTAAATCTTGTTTTTCTATTTGAATTTGTTTACATGTAAAATACAGTTTCTTCTTCTTGTTTTTGTCTACTTGTTTTTAGAATTAGTATTGATACCTTTTTTATTTTTAGTAATGGAGTTTCTATTATTGATATCCACTATTTATTTAAATATTATATTTGGCCGGCTTTGCTTCTACATGAGCATAGTTTTCCGTCGACATTATTTTTGACTCAATGATATGCATAATTGATATGAGGTGCTAAATTTCCTGATATGAGTATTTTAATATAGTTACATCATTGACTTATGTCATGTTTCCCAAAAGGTATTAATGTAAACGTATGAGCCAAAGCGTTATAGTCCAAATGACTCACCGTATAACCTACATCATTTTTTTATCATAAGATCCACCACATGCATTCCCAGCAAGATCTTTAGTGATATTTAAAATTAATCAATGATTGCATTATATCATCTATATGATTACGAGGCTACGAGTTACAGGCTGCAAGTGATATGTAATTAATGCTTTGTAAGACTATGAACAAAAACATATATCATGATGATTTTGATTTTTACACCTACACTGAAATTATTTAAATAGTTTCTTTCCAACGAATCCCCTGAACTTGTTTCAACTTTAGAGTGAAACTTTCATGATCAAAAATCTTACAAAAGCGAGTGATATTTTACTTCATTACATGGAAGTACAACTATAACTATCGAATGTGAGTTCATTTTCATTGTATTTTGTTATATTTTCCTTTAAAATAGATTTTTTGTAATAGAGATGAAATTTAATTTAATATATTTTTCTGTAATAAAATTATTTAAAATATAAAGTAAAATATAGAGATAGCTATTTTTTTTTTAAAAGTTCTATTTTAGAAAAAAGTAATAATGAATTGGAGTGATTTTATCTTTAAATAAATATTATAGAAGCAAAAATAACAATGAGTTTGAGATGTTTTAAGGAAAAGAGAGACCCACTTAGCCCCGGAACCGCCGGGAGTCGCCGGCGTGTGCAGCGTGTGCGGAAAGGTATCCTTTTATCTTTACGTGCAGAAGTTAAAGGAGACATAACTACTGTTGCATGGGACTACGGAAAGTATCTAATGAACTAAAGACACGTATCCAGTAGTGTCAATGACTTTGGGCATATAATTAAGGCAAAAAGAAAAGGAAAGCCTCCTTATTATTGAAATCACGGCGTAGGTTTTTAATCGCTTTACACGCGTTGGTATTAAACACCATTTAAGACAGCGAACACGTGGAACTCAATAATAGATCCGTGGGTCCCGCTTTTATGTACAATTTTTAATTAGCTGTTGTTTTTGACTGCTGGATTCGACATACTTTGTTTGTGTTTTTTTTTTCCTTTTATAAAAATCAAATAAATACCTTTTGACTGAATAAAAGGCTAATATGTATTGTTTTCAATGTTACAAAAGTATATTTATTAGATGATGACTTTTTGGTGGCTCCATCCATCTTCTAGAGACACTAATGATTTTTCTTCTCACTAGACTCACTTTGTGGTTTTTTTTTTCTTTCTTTTGTAACACGACTCACTTTGCGGTTATTTTTTTCTTTTGAAACCCACTTTATGGTTATTTTTTTCTTTTGAAACCCACTTTATGGTTAGTTTTTTTGTTTCTTTTGTTGTCAACACTTTATGGTTAGTTCATAAGGCAAAACTCTTATATTATGTTTGTGTCTGCTAAAATTTTACATGATTGTTCTAAAAGTCACGTCTTAAGGAAATATCTTACCTATATAGCTTTATCTGATAAATACAAAGATATATAGATAGTAGATTTGCTTATATAATCATTTAATCAAAAAGTTACGTGTTAAGGAAACATCTTAACAATTTAGCTTTATAAGATAAATACAAAGATATATAGTAGTTTTCTTGTATAAACTTTTATTAGGTGTCTGGAAAATATTTAAAACGCAACAAATAAGAAAATTGCTAATCATAAGGATTCCTATGTTTGATGTTAGCTCCTTTTTTGGTACTTCAATTAAGTTTTCACTTGAATATTCTACCAAACAAAAAAGTTATAACTTGAATAAAACCCCAAAAGACACCATTTGTCGAAAAGGTTGGAAATTATAAGTAAACAGATAATTGGATAAAGCCTACCAACAATTTGGATACAAGTTTGGGCGGTCGTGTATATGAATTTCAGATCCAAAGCAAAAAAGGTGAACTTTGTTTTACATGCTCACGTTTGTTTTCGTGGGTGCGTGTGTGTCTCCGTGTTCATGACAAAACAACAAAACGTGTTTTTTCTTCGCATACAATTCGTGTTGTGTTTATATACGTAGCCACTTGATCTTGAAAACAAAAGGCTGTGGTCAAATTTAGAGGTTCATAGAGTTAACCTAATTTAACATCCTCCTAAATTCAACATCTAATTATTTCTACTAAGTTTTATATTTATTTGGAGTAACACTCAAGTTATTATGTTTTTTGAGAAAATAAATTATGTTTCTTATTTAATCATGTTGGACACCAAAAACACTGTTTCGGTTTTATGCAAGAATATACTCAATAATTCTTTAAAAAATGAAAAATTTGTATTACTACTACAAGGGTTCTAATAGATATCTTATAAAAGTTGTTTTTATGCACTTACTGAAAACATCGTTATAAACACATGAATGTATTGTTTTTTTTTTGTAACTGACACAGGAATGTATTGTTGATTAATAAAGATATACAATTAGTTGAAACAGATCACTAACCTTGACAAAACACAAAAAGCAAATCAAGTACAAGAATTTGGTTAGAATTTACAAAGTTTCAAAATTACGATCATGCTTTGGTAATACATACTATATCTAAAATAGACATTAAAATTACTTTTAAAAAATAGCAAGAAAAAAAATCAGAAACATCTTAGTTTATTCACCATTTCTTCATTAATTGGTCAACAATTTGAAATTGTTTTCAATGTTGATCATACTTACTGCCCAATTTTATTGTTGCAAAAAAATGTTGTAAAGATATAAGTCGGGTTTGAAATCTGTGATAAGTATCATTCATGGTTCAATTTATGATATTTCATTACATGATTCACTAGTCAAAATTTCGCCCCGAAGCTATCAATGCATTAAGTGCGAACAATTATATTATTGTCGCCACAAAGTGGACTTACTGGACTTTGATAGTTAATTTTTGTCGTCCGTACGGCCAGAAGCTTCTATAATTACACGTTGTTGTTATAATGATCGATGGCCACGTATTCCATACGTCACTTATACATCAGTATGGGTTGTCCATTTCCCCCTACAATAATTAGACAAAGAAGATAGACTTTGTAGGAACTGAAACAAAGAAAATGAGATGATGATATATAGAACTAAAAAAATTTGGAAGACCTTATATAAATAAACTTTGAAATTATGTTAGTATAATTTATACTACTAGTTTGTTTGTTTTTTTTTTTTTTAAAGAACCCACCTAAGGGGTTACTAGTTTGTTTATAACATAGAAAGCATATGAAATGCTATTCATACTTGAAAATCTATCAATATGTGTAAAAAATGCTAACACACACTTTTGTGTGTTTGTCTGTCTTCTGCAATCTATTCCTGAACATATATCTTTGGAGTCAAATAAAAATAAGCATTGTCCAATCATATGATTGGCCTATAATGCCTGTTGCTTAAAAATTCAGAAATGGTTTTCTTATAGGAAAAGCAAAGCAACAAAAGCTCAATTTTTTTTTTGACGGCCTCAATTTCTTTTTAATATATCAAAAGATCAATTCAAAACCTTTATAAATAAAACAATAATCTATTTTCTTCCAACGTAAAGTCTATAGACCAATTTAGTCACATATGGACATAAAGTCCGGCCCAGCCGTCCATAGGAAAAAAAAAACATCCGGTTAAAGTCAATTTCAAAAGTTAAGATAAGAACCTCTAAAGTGGATATGTATCTTTTGCAGGTATAGCGCAGGCATTCTTATGTTTTCATACTTGATTTAAAGCAATGTGACATTGAGTTTGCTAAAATGTCTATTGCATTGCAACTATTACAGGAACTAATCATTAAGTAATGGTGTATAGTGGTGAATTACTATGTGGCTTTAGACCAAGTTCAACTTCTTCCACAGTACACATCCATCTTTTCATTTTTTCCAATCAGTTTTTTCCACATGTAAGAGGTGATTTTAGAAGCTGCCGTGCCGTACCAACAAAATACGTGTGTAGGACAAAATAATCGAGGATTGTTTAAAGATGCCAAACAATTTGGAGCCGAGTTAGTAAAGTTTATAAAAGAGCACTTAAAGCCCAACAAAACCCATACAAAAGGGGAATACAAGCCTTATAAGATTACATAATTTTATACATTGGAGACGTTTATAAATTATACGAATTTTAGTCTTACGTCCTTAGATTCTATAATATCTATTAGAAATATATAAGGGGAGCAAGTGTTTATCTTGCAAACCATGTTGTGGACCATTGAATTCTGATTATTAAGTAAAGTCCATGAAATCTATGATGTCTAAACCGAAAAATATTACATAAATTTTATTGTGATAACGATTAAATGATTTAGATATATATAATAAGATTTAAATATATATAATAATATTTAGATATATATAATAAGATTTAGATATATATAATAAGATTTAGATATATATATATATATATATAATAAGATTTAGATATATATAATAAGATTTAGATAAGTTATATTTCTAATTGAGATAAATCTAAATTTTGTGTATATATATAACTTTGTTATAAAGTGATTAATACAAAACACAATAATATATTTAGAAATTAGAAGTTTTGGAAACCATCCAATTTCTGACCAGGTGATACTGAAATATAAGTAAAACAACAAGGTTATAACATTGATTTATAACTTTTTTTTTTTTTGAACTTAACATTGATTTATAACTTTACATCAAACATATAAAGCAGCAGATATATATATATATATATATATATATATATATATATATATAACAAATCTCTAACACATCAGTAAAAACGGTGAGACTATATTGTATTATTTATTTTTTCAAAATTGAGAATATATTGTATGATAAATCATAAATACTAAGACATTGTTTGGTCAAAGTTAATAATTTTCAATAACTTTCATTACAATATATAGCCACTATTATATTAAGGGAAATTATCAAAAATACCATTTTTTGTACCGCTTTTCAAAAATACTTTAATCACTTTTACCTTTGTTTTTTAAGAGAGAAAACATATTTATAACCCTTGGGTTAATTAATCTAAGACTTAAAATTTAGAGTTAAGGGGTAGTGTAGGGTTTAGGAATTTAAAATTTAGGATTTTAATTAATTTTTTAAAAAATTATCCCTAAAAAAATGGTATTTTGAAAATATCTATTTAATGAAAGTAAAAATGAAAAGTGATACAAGAAAAATGATATTTTTGAAAATTCCGCTTATATTAAACAGAAAACGCTCATACATTCGTACATTCGAAACTTGTGTTTCTTTACTTCACACTAGGATCGGGCCGCGCTTCGCGCGGCGAGTGGATTCGTTAAGTATTTGATATGAATTTTTTTTAATTTTTAAAATACAGTTATATGTTCCCTCCATTCCCAAATGATGTATGTTTTGAAGTTTTCACACATATTAAGAAAACATGTAAATTTTGAATTATAAATGCATTATTTTTTTTGTAATTAGCTATTTCTCATAATTTTAGCCAATCAAAAAATTAAGTAAAATAAATTAATGTTTTTGAAATCTACAATTTATCATTATTATTTGCATTGAAAATGTAAAATATATTTTTTTCAGAAACAAATATTTTGCCTAAAACATAGATCATTATGTAACAGAAAGAGTATTTTTTATAAGACATTATTTATGTGAAGTCGCTTTATCTAGAATTTCAATAAATTAGACCTCAAAATCATTGCATTGAAGTAAATGCGTGATAATGATTTTTCTTCTACTTTTTATAAAATACGTATAAATTTGATGTGAAATTAATTATAAGATTAACATTCTTTAATTATATTATTTAAAAAAAAACAAATTAGTTACACTACTGTTACTTATTGTCATTATTGCTAAATAATTATGTAATTTCTGAAAAATAAAAACCTCAACGAATCCCTTTGCATTAAAATAACTGGTACCAAAATTGATACTAAGATAATTATTTATTTAACTGCAAATTTCAACATTTTCATGGCGTCTCTTTTGATCTTATTTTGTTTGACGTCTATGTATAAGTTTAGATCTTCACAAATGCGTTAAAGCATCCATCCACCAGAAAAAAATATATTAGAGTAGATAAGTTCAAAGCATCTTTCTTTGCTGCTTCTTCTCCTTCGTATTTTGGGGTTAAGTGGTTATTTTCGTTTTGTTGTACTGTTTATTTCATAATTTAAATCTTATTTTCAGTGAAGATAAATGATTTATTAATCACAAATTACAACCCATGTGAGACTTTTAAAGTTGTATAAAAGATAGAGATTCATTTTGTTTGTTTATTAGTAATAATTTTAAAATATTTGTGTTATATATAGTTTCAAACGCTTCATAAAGAGAAGAAGTTGAGTCATTATTCTCCATTTCCAGGACTTTAAATCAATACCAATGTATTTTTTTTAAAACAAATCTTAGGAAAGCTTTAACTGGTTCTTGGGGAATGGGTTTGTATTCAAATGGCAAATCAATATAAATTCAAACATTTGTTTTTTTGTAAAGGAAAAATGTTTATATAAAATTCGACATGTCTCTTTCAAAGGAATTCGTGCTTCTTTGTTTTAATTCTTATTCCTGCTTTGTCTCATTGGATTGTTGTTCTTGGGTGTCATCAAAGGTACAACAGTCACTTCTTCTCTACAGATTGTATTTGTGTGTTTGAATTAGACCATTTAGTTAAATGTGTTAAGTAATTTTTAGATATTATTAATCAATGTAGTGAGCCACTTATCTTGTAGTTATAGGGACTGAGTTGTTTTTATGATTTTGTATTTGACTCTTTCAGATCAAAATCATATGAAATATTTTATTGTGCTTTTAAATTTGGGATTATTTTGCTTTATGTTTTAAGGCTGATGCGTATTTGTATTACCCGTTGAACATGCTAAGACCACGAAGAAGATCATCTTGAGACGTCAGTGCCAAAACTGCAAGCACTTTTCTCAACACTCGATCAAGGTAAAAGGAAATATCTCCGTGCATTAAGTCCTTTTTACTATCAATTCCTATGTATTCATGGGGTACTGCATGTTATTCTTGTCGTAGTAGTCACGTGAAGCTCTGTTTATTTCTTCTTTGTAGCAGAAATCTCAGATGATAGAGATACACATGAAGTGTCAAACATGTTCCTTTAAACAATTTGGAACCAGATGTGTTCTTCATAAATATAAACACATAGACCACATGTATATTAAAAACATCCCTTTGAGCCAGGTGAGTAAGTGACATTAGTAAAAAGCTGAGCCTTAGGCTCATCACGGTTCAAGCGATGCAAGAAGAAAACACTGAAAAACAGAGCACCGGATCAAGAATGAGACAACATGTCTGGCCAAGTGTCATAAGAATCAAACGTATGTCAAACTGCAAGAGACGCAGAACCCTGAGGTGTCACTTCCATCCCCATACTAAAACTTGTAAGCGCAAAGGTTTGTTCTAAACAGAAAAACCTGAATTAAGGACTGAACACCCCAACTGCATCTTTGGTCAGAACATGAAATTGGTGTGTCGTTGTAACTGAGCTCCCTGGATCAAAGTAAGTCAACTGAATCTACATAATTAATCTCAAATCAGAGAATTTAATAATGAAAAAGACATGAAAGTCAAAAACATAACCTCCTGCGTTTGAGGGCAGCCATTGCAACTAACCCACAAAACATCACCTCATGTGTCAATCTGTACATAAAAATTTCTTGGAGGAGATCACTGCCGCAATTTTCTGTAGTATGATCCGTTTAAAATCCAAACACCAAACTGAGCAAAAGACAACGAAATCATATAAACAACTTTTTCATTGAGACATGAGAAAAGCAGAAAATAACTCAAACATCTTATAGGCAATCAAAATCATGTATTGAGAAGATAAAGATGTAAGTTTTAGCTACCCAACAACGAAAGGATGAAAAGTTTCCTCGACGGGAAATAAAATAAACCACCGAGTGACTGTAAAAATCTGTCATATCTAGCTCGATCACACAACTTGAGTTGAATGATTTCCATCTCGTGACTAAAGGGGATAGCTTTTTCCAGTTTCAGCGCCACAGAACTCTCATCCTCACAGAGAATCTTTTGCCATAGCTTTCTAACTAAACCGCTTCACACTGATCGGTGGCAGCTAAGATCTTCCACCTCCATGTCGTTTGTATTGAGTCAACAATAGATAAGACAAAAGAAATCGGAAGCAATCCGTAGTGTTTATCAACAAATCTTGTGGAGAGGAAAGAGAAAGACAAAAAGAAACAAAACCACAATTTGATAAACACAACGGCTGTGGAAGAACAACAGATTGCTTTAAAATAGGAAGACAGATGATGTAGCCATTATAGTGAAAATAAGATTTCTCTCGATATTAGGAAATGTAAAGATGATGTTCAAGGGATGAATACTTACCTTTTTATAGGTGAGAATCACAGACTGAAAGTTGGATAAGATTCATTGAATTTTTGATCGTGGTAGTAGTGGTGAGGAAGAGTTAAATTTGAGTTAATGATGTCAATTTATACGACTTGTAACTGTTGGAAGGTAAAAGCTAGAAGACAAAACGATTTGAACATAAACCGACTTTGATATTACTCACAAAGCGTATTCGAAAACACAATCTCAGAACTGCCATTGTTAACATGCAGAATCGAAGTCCTAAAGCGGAGGAACCCTAACTGTGTGACTCGGGAAGAAGATGCATGTGATGTGGGCCTTTATTTTGCCAGATTTCGGCCCAAAAATAATTTAATTAGTATCTATCCAGGACAGCTCAGAAACATAATATAAATCCGTCGTTTTAAAATGAACATAACACGTGTCACACCTAGGTTGAACTAATTGATGACGTGTATCAACCACGAGAGAGACAAAGTCTATTTTATATATATAGATTTAAATAATCTTATAATTGACATGAAAACTGAAAAAGTACATTTTTACTTACGATGTTACAATATATCATAATATTGTTAAAAACATTTTCTTTTATCTATCTGCCCACTAAATCAATATCCATTCAACTGCAAACTTATCTAAAACTAAAAACCATTATAGATTAAAAAAATGGGTAAATCTTCCAAATATTTTTTAATTTTTTTTGTCATAAAAATAAACTTTAATAAAAATAAATAAAATATTTTTTCATTTTTAAAATTTTCCTATTTTTAAAATATTTTTAACTTTAAATTTGATTTCCAAAATATTACCCCATAACTCTACACTATAAGTTTATATTAATTAACTCAAGAATATAAATATATATTTATATTATTTAATAAAATATATTTTTATCATTTTTTTCATCTATTATTATTATATTAAAACAGAAGTGACCATCTCACTTTACGTGTGATTTTTTTTTTAAATGAACCGTCTATTAGTAAATATGTATATATCATCATCACAATAAACATATTATACATCCTTCGTTTAATCAAACTTTTGAGCATCGATGGAAGCTTTCGTTCCCAAACCAAACCCTAATCCATAAATTGAAAGAAATCGAAGGCTCCATGAACAATGCCCAGAATAGAAGATCAACGAGAATGTTCAGAGCTATCATGGATCTTGCCCAAAACCTCAATCGTGGTTACAACCGTTCTTCAACTCTACTCTAAAGATGAAATCAACTCATCTGCTTCATCCTTCTCCAATTCTCTTAGCGATAGATATGGGTTCTAAGGTGAAATTGAGGTTTATGATTAGGGATTATACAACCGTTCTTCAACTCTACTCTAAAGAATCAACTCATCCGCTTCATCCTTCTCCAATTCTCTAAGCGATAGATAGGGGTTCTGAGGTGAAATTACGGTTTATGATTAGGGATACTCAGAAACATGTATCGACGGTTATTGGAATCTAGAAGGCGAAGGTAAGCATTAGCTTATCCTCTCATCTCTCTCCTCGACTGTTTAGTACTTTTAGAACTAATACTTTCTCTGTTTTTTGGTTTGTGTTCTTAGATGAAATCTATTTTCTGTCTGTGAAGAATAAGCGTGTTTCGATTCAGCTTTTGGGAGGTGACAAGATCCATGACAAGTTATGTCTTACGATTATGATTAATAAAATGACCCAATGATTACTTTATGTTTCTGGGCTAGACACATTTACATCAAATGGCGAAACGCAATCCATCTCCAAAAGCAGAAGATGATCCTTAAGCAGAGGTTGAAGGCAATCCATCTCCAATAGTATCTGTGGGTTTACGCGGCTCTGTGGGTTTGGTTTTTGAATGCCATCTATTAAGTGTGCCAAGCTAGATATTGGTTTATGAATTGGCACGTATGTTACTATGCGATCTCAGATGTTTAGGACTCATCAGAGCTAAATCTACAGGGAAATGGTTGTGAAGTTGCAATCCTTTCGTTTCTGGCCCATGCAAACCGATTCAGGTAATGGCTTACCATCTGCTATGCCAATACTTAGTTTCTCAGTAAATAACTAAAATTTGCATGCTTAGCGAGAAAAGTAGCAGTTAACTTACTAATACCTACCTCTGTATTCAACTCAGGATCCCAGAGTCTTTACCTTTGCTTCATGACAAAGTCCTTGCAGCCGCTGCTGACGCTACTTTTAGCCATTTCCCTGTCCATAAGAAAAACCAGGTATGTTCTGTCTTCAAATGCGAACCCTTTTCCGTAAGCTCCATAATATTGCTATAAAGTTTCTGTGAACACAGGATGGCACTCCCAAATTCCTAAGTGGCATTATTAAAGGCTTCAGAGCAAGCATTGAACAGAAGGTGGATCACCAGATACAAGATTTCTCCCACCTGGGAAACATCTTTTCTAATCCACCTTACTTAAAACCATCTGATGATACTGGTGGCGACGATGAAAAGATTGTCGAGCTAAACATAGGTTTGTAATATCTGTTCTAAGTTACCCCTCCCCGGTTTCCACCTGTGACTAAAAGTGCTTTTCTGTAGATGACATCGAGATAGATGAACCTCTGAGCATCTTGCCTTTAACCGAGAAAGACAAGAAAGAAAAGAAAGGTTAAGAGATACGTTTGCCTCAAGTTCTGTTATCATGTTTCATTATCATTGTATATGCATCAGACGAATTTTAAGGTTTCTTTGCAGATAAGAGAACAGATAAGGAAAGACTGTTTGACGGTGCATCCAGTGATGCACAACCCAAAACTAGAACAGTGGATGAAATAAAGGCCAAATACAGAAAAGCAGGGGTGAGTCAAAATCATTTTCGATCTTTAACCCAAAAGAGCTCTTTTGCTTTCTATGTCTAACAATGGTTGTGGGTATTTTTTTTCCAGGAAACCTCAGCAATAACTTCACAAGCAAAGGACAAACTTCTTGAGCGTGGTGAAAAACTCGAGCATTGATCTTGGTAAACTCTTTTACATAAACTAGAACTTTTTTATTGATATGCTAATACATATTGCATACTATATAAAGATCATTCTCTATGCTTTGTTTTAGCCTCTTCTCTACCCTACTGTTTTCATAGTTTGAATTTTATCATCACGTATATATTTATGTAAATTAAATTACTCTTTTCGACCAAATAAAATAAAAATCATTTCATATATATCATACACACTGCTTTTGGACCAAAGAAAATTAAAATCATTTCATATATATCATACAATATCATAAAATTAAAATTAATTAGATCACACAAATTAAAATTATCGAATTTCAAAAAAACTGTTGCAACCATATCCAGTTACTTGATGGTTTTAAAAAATCAATATTCTTAACTGGATAATATAGAAACAACTAAGAACAATATCCTCTATTTTAAATATATAAGATTAACGATATACAAGCAAGATATCAGTATCTAATATATAATTAATCATAACAACTTAACAATAATATTCTCTAATTGATAATAGATAACTTGCATACTTCAGCTTCGATATCTTAACTACTAAAATACCCTAACAAACCTAGCAATCTATATATACCGACACCTCTGCCATAATTAGAACCATCACCTAAAGAAAAAAAGTTCTACCTATGGCTATGATCAAAGCTTTTTCGTATCTGAAAGACCTCAAGCCTTACAAACAGGGCTGGCGAGTCCAGGTTAAGTTGCTTCACTCCTGGAGGCAGAAAACCAATTTTGGAGGTGATACCCTAGAGATGATCTTCGCCGATTCAACTGTAAGCCCTCTTTCATTCGTTTTATGTTCTTCTTTTCATTTTAGAGTTAGATTTACGGCACCAAATGTTAAGATATGTTTTTTTACGTACTTTATACCATACATAAATTTGTCTACGTACTAACTTCTGATCTCTTTTGAAACAGGGTGTTAAGATACATTGTTCAGTCAGAAAGGCTCTCATAAGACGTACAGAGGGTAAAGTACGGCTTGGTGAATGGCGTCTCATAGACACATTTACAGTGTGTCAAGCGAGAGGACATTACCGACCCACAGACCATCCTTACAAGATGTCCATCATTGAAGAAACCTCTATAGACCAGAGTACTTTTGAGTGTGATGATGAGTTCCTGGATTTTCGTCCTTTTGAAAAGATTGGAAATGGAACTCTGGATACTCACTTCCTTATCGGTTAGTAATCCATTGAGATTTTTACATGATATATGTATATGGTACTAATATTAAGAATGTAATTATTTAACAGATGTAATTGGACAAGTTACGAGTCTTCGTGACATCCAAACTGTTCAAGTTGCTGGGAATGATAAGAAGAAAGTTGAATTTCACTTAATGGACATCAAGTAAGTTACGAGTCTTCGTGACACGATCTATTACATATTGTTTCAGATTTATTTTTAACATCTTGACTTATTATTTCAGGGGTCAAAGCATTGCATGTTGTTTGTGGGGTAAATATGCAGAACAACTTGAAGAACATGTCCTAAAAACAAATAATCCTAATATGGTTTGCATGATCCGCTTTGCTAAAATTGGTTTTTACAGAGGTATTAAAACAATTTTCATATAAAATCTGCAGTTTTATCCACACAGCTATATTTATATGTATCAATTATATATTGTTTTAATTGAACTAAATATCCCATGCTTATTTTTTGTAGGAGATGTGCAGATCACCAATGCCTTTGATTCATCCCTGATCTTTTTTGATCCTGACCTACCAGAATGCCTTGCTTTAAAAGAGAGGTTAGATGACCATTATGTATTGTACTACTTTATCCGTTTTGAAAGTTTTTGTTTACCTACTAACTCGGTTTTAAATTTTATCAGTGTTCCAAGTGATGAGTTTACTCTTGCTCTAACTGATCCAAAGAAAGATAAGCATGTTATCAAGGATCAAACTGATGATTGGAATGATGTTGGTATTAAGCCTATCTCTGAAATCATAATGGCAACACAGGTTTCAGTTTCTAAAACCTTAGTTTATATTATATCTACCAAAGTACTGCAACATGCGTTTTCTTAATTGAAGATCTTTGTTTTTTCTCTTAGGAAGAGGATTGCAAAATCATCTGCTCAATCGAATCTATTGATACAGACTGGGGCTGGTTTTATTTTGGTCATGTTAGCCGCAACAGGTGTAACAAACGCTGCCATAGGATCAAATTGACTCCAGATGACAAACCATTGTTCCGGTGCACAACTTGTGGTGCAATTACCAACACTGTATCCCCACAGTTAGTTTCTGCTATAATCTTACATCTTTTCATATATCTTATATCTATTTTTTTAACATTTAGATTTGTGCTGATATTGCTTTGTTTTGAAACAGATTCAAATTGCATTTGATTGTCAAGGATGACACAAGTACTTGCAAACTGATGCTTCTTGATTCTGTTGCCAAAGTCGTTGTGGGATGTGAGGCTGAATCTATTTGGGATGGTTCCTATCAAGAGGTTATAAGAATTTTTATTATCACAGATATATTTTATATTCTGTTTCATTTTATGTTCATCTTTTTATATACAGATTGAAGATCCAGATATTTTGCCTCAAGCTCTAACAGATTTGGTTGGAAAATCTTTTTGTTTTGGTGTTACTCTTGCCTCTGAAAATGTTACAAATGCATCAGATATCTTTCTGGTTTCACAAGTATGGTCTGGAGATAAGGTTCTCCAAATCGAGTCCAACTCTGAGCCTATTACTCATGTTAGCTCTGCTTCATCTATTATGTCTGGTGGAGAGGTATATTTTGAAACCATTATTTTGACTCATGTTTGTGGTTATTACCATTATTTGATACTGTCTTTTTGTCTTATTATTAGGTTTCTTTAACAGAAAAAACTGAAGCAAATGAGTCAGAAGGTTCTTCAACCCCATTTTCAAAACGTAAGGAAAAGGATCAATTTGATCAGACTTCAACTTCAAAAAAGCTTTGCACTAAGGTGGTGAAGATGGAGAAGATTAAAGATGACTAGCTGAATTTTTAGTATTGTTTCTTGCTTTATTGGTTTTTTTAGTATTGTTTCTTGCTGAATTGGTTTTTTTTTTCTTAGTTAATTGCATGTTTTTAATAAGGTCTTTTATGAAATGTTGTTTCATAAAAGAACCCATTTGTTTAATGAGTTTCATTTAATAAAGAATTGTTTTCAAGTTATGAACCCATTTGGATTAATATAATAGATTTATAAGAAACAAAGAGCACTGAAAATCTTACATTCAGGCATGGTTTAGTCACAAGATAAACGTTATTATAGCCCAAATTAAATAGAAACAAACCTGTTTGAATCTTAACCAAATATCTGTACGTTAATGGAGCAACAAAATCTATGCAATCTGTTTTGAAGTTAAACAAAACAAAATATATTTCAGAATTAGGATAAAAAATAACGTGCTTCTTTTTATATTAAATAACCATAATAATACATATACAAGCCAGATTGGATTCTAGATTATAGGAACTAAATAATATGGCAATAACACAATAACTAATTTGTAGGAACTAAATAACTAGATATCCTTTCAAACCCAAAAAAGAAAAACGCAGGGCTTGACTTTCTGTTATCTCATCCATCGTCTAGCAGTGATAGTAGCAGACTGCTACACCATCGTGTGCAGGTACATTTAAAAATAAATATGCAACATCCCAATGATTAGCGTTATGTATATTGTTTTTGATTATGAACAAACATTTTTGCAGGCACAATGAAAAGGAAACAAATTGATCCGTCTAAGCTACCAGTTGATTTAGCACAACAAACAGTCAGTAAAACTAGAAATCAGAACAGAACTTTAACAACAAGTCTCGATGTTCCTTTGTCTTCTGTTTTTAAGACACTGTTTCAATCTGTTCCATACATCACCCCTGGTACCATTCCACCTACTAGCAATAGAAGCGAAAAATTTACTCCATCTACACCAAGAAACATAAGCAAATGCTTTAAAGGTATCATTCAATATATTTACTTCTAATGACAATGTTTTAGGTCACCCCTGTTCGTTTTACTTAATCAAAACTATGTTTTTTAGCTTCAGTTGGTGTGGACAGTGGGACTGGCCAAGCTTCACACGACAATTTACAGAGAAGTTGTATCACATCTCTAGCATGTAAGTATAAATATCAGTACTTAATATAGTATCAATCATATAAACTGAATCTTTCTTTATAAACTGTTTTTTCACACGTATTATTTTGCTAGACAAATCAGGCATCAGAAAGAGACCACGGACTGACTTAGAATACAACACTAATAAAAGGAGTTTTATGGATCGTCTTGAGGAAAATTTCGATAGTGATTCATTTCACCAGGAAATGAGTGGTGATGAAAGTGAAGAGAGTATGAATGCATTAGCATACGATTCTGACTTAGAAGGTATTGTAAAGTAATTTACATCATATATACCACGTATCTATTTATGATATTGTTACTGTATTTTTATTTTTATGTTTTATCTAAATGTAGGTAGATTAGACGAAAATTTTCAACAAGATTTTGCATGTAGTTCACAAGAAAACACAGTTTCAGAATCGGAACCAGAAATTGAATTAGTTGACTTAACTGTCCCTAAGGAGGCAGATCACTTACCCAACAGGGACAGAGTCAAATCTCTGGCAAGACTTTTCGAAGAAGCATTTCATGCAACAGAAAAGCCAGCCAAAAAAGAATTACCAAAAGAAGATGGTAATAAAGTGCCAGTTTCTATATCTGATATGTACAACTTCATTTTCTTATACCTTTTTTTTTCCTAAGCTACAGCTTATTCAGATGAAGGGAATGCTACTTACACATGCACATACTGTGGAGCTATTATGTGGTTTGGTGAACGTTTGAATAGGCGTCATAAAAAAGGCCTACCTAAGTTTGCTCTCTGTTGTATGCAAGGACAAGTGCAATTACCATTACTGAAAGAACCACCAGAAGTGCTACAAAATTTGCTGAATGGAGATGATAAATTAAGCAAGCATTTTCGGAGAAACACAAGAGCTTATAACATGGTGTTCTCATTCACTTCGCTTGGTGGAAAGGTTGATAAATCTGCTCGAAAGGGAAAAGGTCCAAACATGTTGGTACTCCAAGGTGAGAATTACCATTTAATTGGTAGTTTACAACCACCTACTGGAAATGATGCTAAGTTTGGACAACTTTACATCGTTGACACTGAAAATGAAATAGAAAATCGAACAAATGCTTTGAGGTAACTATTGACCTTAGCCCTTTTATAAAACAAGTTCAAAGTTGTGTACTGTGACTATAAACTAAACGTTTAATTTGTTATTTTTTAACAGCAAAGGGGGCCAAACGAAAGCTTATAAAAAAGGTGATGGACTTAAGAAGGAGATCATCGACCTTCTGATTAAGATGCTGAATGAGACCAACCCTTATGTTAAACAGTTCAGGTCTGCAAAAGATCGTTTCACCATCAATCCTAAAGACTCTTTTCATATGAGGATAGTAAGTGATAGAGCAAAGGATGGAAGAACATATGACACACCAACATCATCAGAAGTTGCTGCACTAATTCCTGGAGATTTTAATCTCGAGATGAATAAAAGGGATATTGTTCTTCAACAAAAATCAGGCAAGTTGCTAAGGATCAATCATGGGTGATTTTTTATTAGAATCAGTGCAGGATAAATTAGTTAAACTGGTTTTCTTCCGAGAAAAAAAAAATGACTTTGTTATTTTACTTTTGTAAAAATAAATAACCCAACTTTTTTTTTGCCAGGCCACTTGCTAAGGATTGATGAAATACATGCTTCATATCTTCCACTTCAGTATCCTCTTTTATTCGTACATGGAGAGGATGGATTCAGGCTTGGGATAAAGAAAGGTGATACTAAAGCTACAGAGAAACTGAAGAAGAAAAATATCAGCATGAGGCAGTTCTTTGCCTTTCGTTTGCATGAACGTAAGAATGAGGCTCATACTATCCTAAATTCAAGAAGGTTGTTTCAGCAGTTTGTTGTGGATGGCTACACAACTATAGAATCCAATCGCCTACGCTATTTGAGGACTCACCAGACGAGTTTGCGTTCTGATAGTTATGACTCTATCAAAGAGTCAGAAAATGCTGGCAAGATTGATATGGCCGAGCAAGGATCTTCATTTCTCTTACCAGCTTCATTCATTGGTGGTCCTAGATATATGAAAAACCTCTACCTCGATGCAATGACTATATGTAAGCATTTTGGTTTTCCCACCCTTTTCATCACTTTTACATGCAATCCTAAATGGCCAGAGATCACAAGACATCTTAAGAGCCGAAAGTTAAAGGCAGAGGACAGATCAGACATCATTTGCAGGATATTCAAAATGAAACTGGATTCATTGATGGATGATTTAACTAAGAAGCATATCCTTGGAAAAACCGTATCATGTGAGTTAATTATTTCGCTCTCTTGATCATATGCTTTTATATTTTCAATTATTATCTAAATCATTGTTTGTTATCTTCTCTTGCAGCTATGTACACGGTTGAGTTTCAGAAACGTGGTCTACCCCATGCTCATATTCTCTTATTTATGCATCCTACAGCCAAGCTTCCCACAACAGATGATATCGACAAGATCATTTCAGCTGAGATTCCTGATAAGTCTGAAGAACCAGAGCTGTACGAGATCGTTAAGGATATGATGATTCATGGACCATGTGGAGCTGCTAATATGAATTCTCCTTGCATGGAAAATGGGAAATGTTCGAAGCTTTACCCGAAATCATTTACTGATAAGACGACAGTGAGTAAAGAAGGATTTCCAATCTACCGTAGAAGAGAAAATATGGATCGTTATGTAGAGAAGAATGGGGTGAAGTGTGACAACAGATTTGTTATTCCTTATAACAAAAAACTATCTCTACGTTACCGTGCTCATATTAATGTAGAGTGGTGCAACCAGTCTGGTTCTATAAAGTACTTATTTAAGTACATTAATAAAGGAAGTGATCGTGTGACAGTAGCAGTAGAACCGCCAGATCACATGGTTGCAGAGGCGCTTGGTATTCCAGTAGGAGAAGTGAACCAAAAAAAGAGGAATGAATTCAAGGACTTCTTTGATTGCAGGTATTTTTTTTTCTATCCTAACTACACAACTGAATTTTTTATTCTCAGTACATGATATAAATAAAAGTAATGGAATGTGTTTGAATTTGGTATTGTAGATATGTTTCTTCGTGTGAAGCATCATGGAGAATTTTTAAGTTTCCCATTCATTATAGGTCTACTGCAGTTGAGAAGCTTAATTTCCATCTACCAGGCAAACAGAACATTATTTTCAGAAAAAAAAGACAAGCTGCAAACAGTGATAAGTCGTAAACTTATTCAGAATACAATGTTCTTAGCATGGTTTGAGTTGTGTAAAGTTGATGATCTGGCTAAAACTCTCACATATGCTCAGATTCCTAACTTCTTTACCTATTCAAAGAGGCAGAAGAAGTTCATAAGAAGGAAAAGGGGTTTCAGTGTCGGTCGGATCAACTATGCTCCACGTAATCAAGAAGATGCTTACTATCTCCGTGTTTTATTGAACTATGTGAAAGGTCCTACGAGCTATGATGACATCAAAACATTTGAAGGTGTTGTTTATCCAAGCTACAAAGATGCATGTTATGCTAGAGGATTGTTAGATGATGATCAAGAGTACATTGATGATATTCTAAGGAGAAGCTACGAATGCACATGAGCTGACCTAAGACAGTTGTTTGTTAGGATGCTCATGAACAACAGTTTATCTACACCAGAGGTTGTTTGGGAGAAGACTTGGGAATGTCTTTCAGATGATATTGAGCATCACAAGCGTAAAACTTTCAATAGGCCAGGTTTATTCACTTCACTATTTTCGTTGACTATTTTATTTTATAGCAAAATGTTTCATACTTGATTTTTAACTTTTTAAATTGATACATTATTTTCGCAGGACTATTGTTAAGTGATGATGAGAAAAAGAAATTCGCTTTGCTGGAGATTGAAAAGATACTGAAGCGTTGTGGGACTTCTTTAGTGAAATATAAGTCTATGCCACAATTACCAAAGACAGGTAGTAAGGCTTCAAATGTGTTGATATTAGACGAGAGAAGCTATGATCGTGAGGAATTGTTAAAAACTCTGGATAGAGATATTCCAAAGATGACTGATGAGCAAAGAAAAATATATGATGAGATCTTAGCTGCCGTTGATGAGGAAAGAGGTGGAATGTTTTTTGTGTCTGGATTTGGTGGCACTGGGAAAACTTTTCTCTGGAAATTACTATCTGCAGCTATTAGATCGCGAGGTGATATTGCTCTTAATGTTGCATCGAGTGGGATTGCTTCTTTGTTGTTACAAGGTGGTAGGACTGCTCATTCGAGGTTTGGGATACCACTTAATCCAGATGAGTTTTCTTCGTGTACTATGGCTCATGGATCAGATCAAGCTAATTTGGTGAAAGAGGCATCACTGATTATATGGGATGAAGCCCCCATGATGAGTAGGTATTGTTTTGAGGCACTCGATAGAAGCTTGAATGATATTATTGGGAAGCATAGCGACAAGCCTTTTGGTGGAAAGGTTGTAGTTTTTGGTGGCGACTTCAGACAAGTGCTCCCTGTGATAAATGGAGGTTGTAGAGCTGCAATTGTTAATGCGTCTATGAATTCTTCGTATTTGTGGGATCATTGTAAAGTGCTCAAATTGACTAAGAACATGCGATTATCATCTGGAGGTTTGTCAGTCGATGAGTTAAGGGATCTTAAGGAATTCTCTGAATGGATTTTAAAGGTTGGTGATGGAACACTTGGAGAGGGTTGTGATGGAGTATCTGAAATCGAGATTCCCTCTGAATTTTTGATTACTGATTCTGATGAACCGAGGCAATTAGCAAAGCAGTCTACGGAGAACCTTCCTCATTAAAAGGAAACAAAGAGGCTAAATTTTTTCAGGAGAGAGCTATTTTGTGTCCAACCAATGAGGACGTTAACATGATCAATGATTACATGTTGGATAAGCTGGAAGGTAATTTATATGAGGAAGGTGTTTGATTTTTTATTTTAGAGCTAATATTTACTATTTCTTATATACGCTTACTACATACTATGTTTTATTTTGTTAGGTGAAGAAATGATTTATCTAAGTGCAGATAGTATTGATCCTACTAATACCAAAGCAGTGAATGATGAGGCACTTGACTCTGATTTTCTAAACAAAATTAAAGTTTCTGGATTGCCAAATCATAGACTTCGCCTGAAAGTTGGTTGCCCAGTTATGGTTCTCAGGAATGTTGATCCTCCAGAAGGGCTAATGAATGGAACAAGGCTACAGATTACTCAACTGATGGAATTTATGGTTGCGGCTAAGATTATCACAGGGTCTAATGTTGGAAAGACAGTATATATTCCTAGATTGTTGATAACACCATCTGATACGAGACTGCCTTTCAAGATGCGGCGAAGGCAATTGCCTTTAGCTGTTGCTTTTGCTATAACGATAAACAAAAGTCAAGGGCAATCTCTCTCAGAAGTTGGTCTCTTCCTACCCAGACCTGTGTTTTCACACGGACAGCTATATGTAGCTATTTCTAGGGTGACATCCAAAAAGGATTGAAAATTTTGATTGTCGACAAAGATGGTAAACCTCAGCATAAGACTGTCAATGTTGTTTTCAAAGAAGTTTTCGATAATCTAATAGCCAAGGAAGCATGATGAGGTATGGAATTTAGCTATCTATTCTTTATAGTTTATTATTAAATGCTAAAATTATATTTTATAATGTCTTTGAAACGTGATGTGATTTCCAGATGTATGCACTTCATTCCAAGAGAGGAAGTTGTTCTTTATTGTACTTCAATTTCTCCGAGCTGTTTTCTACTTATCTATGGATTCATGTTGTTTTTTTAATAGCATTTGACATTTTTCAAATTATTTTCTATATGTTAAAACTATATCAGACATTAAACATTCTTCAGTTCACATTATTATTGTTGGCAATGGCAGATATAGTTTTAAATGGAAGTTAAAATCCCCAATTTAGTTATAAGCCTGGTCAGGCTGTGGTACAGCACGAGTTTGACCAGCCCCAAAAAAGTAGAGATAGTTTGCAGACTATATGAGAGATAGATATACCTTAGCAGCATCCATATTTTTGGAAAGTGAATAGAGTTTTCCAAACTCTGCTCTTCATGGGAACACTCATCAGAGTAAAAGTGATCTAGCTTTTTAGCTGTCTCTATCGTTGTTCCTATACAAGAAGGATGAAACCTGAGCCAATGTTAGTTTCCTGTAACATCCAAAGAGAAAAATAGTAGAACAGACAAAGACATCTTAGGAGCAAATACAAAACCAAAAAAAAATCAGTTTGATCCTAACATTTCCAAAGTCAGTAGTAATTAATTGTTCCAGTAACTTCAGTTCATTCATTTTATTTGGCTTATCATACAGTGTGACAAACATGATCATAAGACCCAAGTCTCGCTCTAATCAGACACATACAAATCAAACCCAAAGTAAGACTCATAACAAAGATTCGTGATGAATACTCTTTACTTTCCATGCTTGCTTTTGTTAACAATGTTCTCAACTTATACCTTTGCAAATATAACCACATAATCCTTTGTCCATAACACAAACTCTGAGCACTCCTGATGGATCCTTTGAGCTAGGATTCTTCAGTACCAACACCTCTCAAAACCATCAGTATCTTGGAATCTGGTTCAAGAGAATCAGTCCACGTGTCTACGTTTGGGTAGCTAACAGAGAAACTCCAGTAACAACCCTCACTGCAAATCTCACAATCAGCAGTAACGGAACTCCCATCTTGCTTGATCAGAAATAAAAACTTCTCTGGTCATCTGGACAAGAATCTCTCACATCTAACCAATGTCATGCCGAGCTTTTAAACTCAGGAAACCTTGTGGTCGTAGTCTATGGCAAAGCTTTGACCATATTACAGACACCATGCTTCCTTTGTCTTCTCTCATGTATGATCTCCCTAAGAACACAAGGCGTGTGTTGACTTCTTGGAGAAGTAACATAGATCCATCACCCGGTATGGAAAGGCTCATCACCTTACTGGAGAAGCGGGCCTTGGGTGGAGACAAGGTTCTCAGGGATACCATGGATGAAACGTATGTGAATCTTCTAGGGATGATGATCATCGACAACTGAATAGCTGAGTTAGGTTTATAACAAGGTATATACTTTTTTTCCCGGAAAAAAATTAGTTAGGTTATTTATTTGGGCTTACAATAATTGTATATTGGACTAAAGATAATTTAGAATGTAAAGTTCCTTTGGACTAAGTATATTATTTTGATTTAAATATTACACATTTAAATTGTAAAAAAATAATACAAAATAGTATATATTATATTTTAAATATCTATGGTTTATTTACTTTTGAATATATAATTTATTTTTAATCTTTAGATTAAATCTACACTTTTGATATATTTTTAATAGTATACATCGTATGTAATTTATTTAAATATATGTCAATGTAATTTGTTTGAAATTTGATAGTTCATTTTTAAAGTAACAAAAACAAATACTAATGTGTATTAAAAATTATTGATGTGTATTAAGATTCTATATATTATTAGTCTTAATAAAATACATTTAATAAAATTTCTAATTGATGGTCCAAATAAAAAGAGATCACCATGTTTTTCATAATGAAAATTATTGCAAATTAAATCAAATTTAATATTTTAAAATTTTTTAAAAATACACCACTTATTCAACAAACAAAAATACAGAAACAAATATACAAAAACATGTTACATTTTTATATAATTGATTTGATGAAAAAAAGATTATGTCAAAAACATATAGCATTCTTGAAATACAATTATTTATTAAATAGATAAATAACACCCGCGCGGTTGCGCGGGTCCAAATCTAGTTAAACATTATTTTGAAACCAATTTTTTTTAGTTTTATTTTGGTCATTATCACTTAAAAAACTAGGTAAAAAGACAAAATATGTAAAAATTCCTATAATCTGAATCTGAAGCATAATTGAATTATGATAGTTCCATTATTTTATAAAAAGAAAATAGAAACAAAACAAAATGGAAACTGAAGATCCTCTCGATATTCGCGATATTACGTTACGAAAGCAAGATCCTCATTCTTCACATAATTACAAAACTGCCACTTGTTTCACTCTGCATAAAGCCTCCTCCTTTTTTTTCCTCTCACTGCAAAAGTTCGTTTCAGATTCCACCGGAATATCCTCATCGGATAATTCGAGAATGTCGGAGAACGGAGCTATCCCTGACGAGTTTCGCTGCAACCGCTCAGATGGGAAGCAATGGCGGTGCAAGAGACGGGCTCTGGAAGGGAAGAAGCTGTGCGAGACTCATACCTCGCAGCTTACTCAGAAGCGGAACAGGGAGAAAGCTGCTGCGTCTTCGGAAGGAGGGATTAGGGATAAGGAATTGGGGAAATCGAGGAAGAGGAAGGGGGAAGAAGGTGAAGCGGTGAGGGAGATGGAGTTGAAGAGAGAGGATTTGCAGATGGATTTGATAAGGATGGTGTTGAAGAGAGAAGTTGAGAAGAGGAAGAAGAAGAAGAAGAAGAAGTTACCAAACAAGAAGAAGGATAAAGGGTTTGGTGGGTTTGTTGGGGAAGAGTTAACGAAGGTTCTACCTAATGGCATTATGGCGATTTCTCCACCTTCTCCGACTACAAGCGATGTGTCATCTCCTTGTGATGTTAAAGTAGGACAAGAAGCTATCTCCATGACTAGAAGAAGATTCAGGTCTAAGAACATTGAACGGTTACCTATTGGGAAGATGCAGGTAATAGAAGTGGTTAAAGTGTACACTTTTAGTTTTTTTTATCAATTGGGTTTTGTGTGTTGTCTGTAAAGGTGGTTCCTTTCAAGGGAAAATTGGTTAATGCAAAGAAGAGGTGCCATTGGTGTGGAACCAGAGGATCTGAGGGTTTGATTAGCTGTCTGAGTTGTGAAAGAGAGTTCTTTTGCGTTGATTGTATCGAGAAAAGGTACATATCATGGTTGCTTTACTTATCTTGTTTACTGAAAGCCTTTTTTGCTGATGGTCTATTTAGAGTTTGTGAATCAGCATCTAGAATAAGAATTGCATCAGAGAATAGTTCTAATTAGGAGTAATAAGTTTTGTGGACCTAGGATATAGAGAGGCTTTATGTTCGTACAGAGTAATATAAAGAGAGCTTGCTTAGATTTATTCTCTACATACTCCACAGTTAAGTGGCGTAAATGTTTGGATGTAATAATACCAGATACTCTTTCCTGCAATTCCTTCACTTGAGATTGTTTGTGGAATTGCTTTGTTTCTAATTTTGCTCGAAGCAGTCATCTTATTGAACTCTGTGGCTTGGAATGAACTAGGAACAAGGGATCAAGAGAAGAAGTTGAGAAAAAATGCCCTGTTTGCTGTGGATCGTGTAGGTGCAAGTCTTGCTTAGCCACTATGTCTGGAGTCACTGAATGTAAGGTCTGACTATCTGATAGTTATTTACCCTAAATAGTTTGCATTCTTTTTTTTTCCTGTAGATATTTACTTCTGTAACATGTTTCAGGATCCTCGGAACGTAAGGAGTGATATTGACAGGGTTTTGCATCTACATTATGCTGTGTGCATGCTTCTTCCAGTATTAAAAGAAATCAACTCAGAAGACACAGTAGAGGTCGAAAATGACACAGATACGAAAGGTGTTTAAAATAGTCAGACTCTTATTCTGGATCCCCCGGTTCTGTTAATTTAAACTCACTCATATCTTTTGATTCTTCCTTCACTTCTGATAGGGCGAAATCTAGATGAACATCAAATTCATAGCTCTGAATTAACCTCTGATGATCATGATCAACAGCGACAACTCTGGTGCTCACTCTTTTACCTTGATCTCTTTCTACTGTTAAGGTTGTCAATGTCATATTACGTATTTGGTGTGAGCTTTTCTCTTACAAATCCATCTTATTTCTGTCCGAATTGAAACAATTGTGACTCTCCCATTGTGGATTCTCAAAAACTTTGCACATGCAGCTCCTCTGTTCTCAGGCTGAGTTCTGATCAAGACAAGAGTCAAGGGAGCTTATGTAGATCGGTTGGGTTAGTTAAAAACTCGAATAGTATAGAATCTTGTAAGCCACCCTTATCTAATGCTCGGGACCAATCTCTAAAAGGAGCTCTAACGGATTATAAGCTGAAAGAAGTCAAAGAGTGCAGGAATAACCTTTCCTTGAGAAGTCTATACTCTCTGGAGCTGACAAGCAAATTAGAGACCAGTGCAGAGGAAATAGTCAGTTGCTATGAGCTGCCTGAAATCTTAGATAGGTACTTGGGATGTCCGTTTTGTCTTGGAAGAGAAAAGCAATCTGGTAATAGTAGTGACAGCCATTTGAAAGAAGCATCCAGGAGAGGTGAAAACGTAACTGGTAACTTCTTATACTATCCCACGGTGATGGATTTTCAACAAAACAATCTCGAACATTTTCAGACGCACTGGAGCAAAGGGCATCCTGTTATAGTTCGTAGTGTGTTAAAGAGAGGCTCAATCCTTAACTGGGATCCAGTAGCCATGTTCTGTAGCTATCTTAGGAACAGCAATAGAAAAACCAGTAATACAACTGAATGCATGGATTGGTTTGAGGTTGGTGACGTGTTCTGTAAATGTTATCTCTGCTCTTTCTCTTTATGGATTTTGGTACCCTTTTTGTCCTCAACTGGTATGCCTCTTATTCAATGACAGGTAGAAGTTGGGGTAAAGCAAATATTTTTTGGGTCTTTGAGAGGAAAGGCTGAGACTAATACTTGTCAAGAGAGGCTGAAGCTGGATGGATGGCTTTCATCTTCTCTGTTTGAAGAACAATTCCCAAATCATTATGCTGAAATACTGAGAATATTACCACTTCCTCATTACATGGATTCAAGGTGTGGTCTACTAAATATGGTCGCCAACCTGCCTGACAGTATCCAGGCACCCAAGCTAGGTCCATGCCTCAGTATTTCCTACAGGAGTGGTGAAGATGCAAAGCCTGATGATGTGAAGAAGTTAGGTTTTGAAACTTGTGACACTGTAAGTTTTTGGCTCATTTCATTTCTGTCAGACGTTTCCCTTGTTTCACAATTCCTTGCTTTACATATCAAAGATTTACATTGATATTAAGCTAAAGAAGTAAAACTTTGGTGTAAAACTTTGGTCAGCTTCATTTTCTTTGTTTAACTTTTCAGATCTAGTTGTATTTTTCTCAAGCTTTTGATTTGCTCTGCAGGTTGATATCTTGTTGCATGTCACAGAAACACTAGTGTCCACAAAACAGATCTGCAGAATAAGAAAGCTAATGAGAAATATCGGAAGAGTAAGATCTAAAACCCCAGAAAATGTTAAGGAGAGCAGATTTGGTAGGGGAAAGAAACAAGATAGGAATAACGCTTCATATATTCAGAGGGATCTGTCGGACGACTATTCTAGTTCTGACTCAGAATCTTCACAACTCTGTTTAGGCAGTGAGTTTCAGGTAGAGGAAGGGCAAAGTTCCAGTGACTCCTGTGTTGAAGAAAGCCTAAGCAACTCTTGTGGTGCCCAATGGGATGTATTCCAGACGCAAGATGTTTCTAAACTTCTTGAGTATATGAACAACCACTATCTCGAGCTAGCACCCATGGAGTCCACCAAAACAAAAGTAAGTTTTGGGTTGATTGTTTAAACACTTCTACAAGAAAACAATCATTGATGTCTTTGTTTGTTTGTTATGTATCATTGTTGCAGGCAAGTCGTCCATTACTTGAGCAGAGTTACTATCTTGATGAGTATCACAAAGCAAGGCTTAAGGAAGAGTTTGGTAAGTATCATATCCTCATTTCTTCTATTTTTCTTTATGTTACCATTGTATTATTACTTACTCACTTTCATGCCCGCTTATTCTTTTTTCTTCAGACGTTGAACCATGGTGTTTTGATCAATGTGTTGGGGAAGCAGTCATCGTCCCTGCTGGATGTCCATACCAAAATAGAAAAATTAAGGTATTTTTAGCACTTAACATGCTCTTACCTTGTGTTTTTTTTTTTTTATGAAACACTCTCTTACCTTGCTTATAATCACAAAGTTAGTACTCTCTTTTAACACAAGTTTCTCATATTTTGCTAGTCTTGCGTAAATGCGGTCCTTAATTTTCTTTCACCTGAGCACGTTACTGAATCTATCAAACGAGTGGACGAGCTTAATCAACTTCCTCAGAGCGTCAAAACGAAAGCAAACAAGATTGAGGTAAGTTCCCCCTTGGTATTAAATAAGATTTTGATTAAAGGAGTATTGTTTATGTATATCTATTGCTGCAAAAACCAGGTGAAGAAAATGGCGATCCATAAAGTCAGCGAAGCTATAAAGGAAATCCGGGAGCGCACATCTTCAGATTCAAGCGCTGCATCGAGATTATAACTAGAACTAGAGGTACCAATCTTGATCCTTGACCATTGAGAACTACACCATTCTTTGCCGCAAGATCCAGCTGTTGAGTTACAGTTTTTAGGACTAGCAGAATGTAAAAAGATATAGAAATAAACAAATTCTTACAGAGAAGCAAAAGGGAATTCATTTGTCATTTAGACTGTTGCCAGGTTATGAATAATAAAGAAGCATTGATATTCAACTGTTTTCTTTTTCTTATACACAATTGAGTTTGCTGTCTACAAGATCTAAAGATGCATACGCATTTTACATATGTTACAAAAGTGAATAACTATTTAAATTGCTTAGCTTGTTGACAAAATCTTATGATATACACAATTTATTTACAAATATTTACTCGTCTGGGCTCATCTTGTTCTAAGAACAATCTTGCCTTGTGCATCTTCATGCATAATCGGTAGGACTATGTCTGGGGGCTGAAGCCTCCAGACTTTAGGATCCTGAAACTGATGTCCTAACTTAGCAAATTTATCAGCTACTCGATTCCCTTCTCTGTAAACATGGCTCAAGACGCAGTTGCTAAGACCAGGCATAACCACGTTGATGTAATTCACATGCTTTTTGGCTTCTTCACATCTCAATCTTCCTCTCTTGGAGATGATATCCATAATGATTTTGGCATCTCCTTCGAGCCATAGATCGGTCCATCCGTTTTCTAGAACCAGCTCTAGCCCTCTTTTGAGGGCTGCGAATTCGGCCACGGTGCTTGTGGCTTTTCCTATGGGTTCTGAGTATCCGAGAAGGAACTCGGCTTTGTGGTTCCTGAATATTCCTCCGATGCTGGCTTGTCCTTGTTTTCTTGACCCATCAAAGTTTAGTTTTGTCCATCCGTGTTCTGGTTTCTTCCAGACAACTTCGATACGTTGTTTATGGTAGTTTCTGATTAAGAATATGGTAGCTCGAGTCTGAAGCAACCCTGGGAATCTAGACATCCTTGAGAAAGCTAGCATTGTCTTTTAAGCGGTTGATGAGGATACTTTAAGAAATTTGGAGTAATCAGGTTCTTCTATGCTGCTCTAATCTTCATTACTGTTGCATAATATGATCATTATTGGAGACTGGAAATGAAGAATAGAAAAATGTAAAGGAAGGGTTTGTTAGATAAATGTTCCTTGCAAGGAAAGCAAAGAATGATCCTGGATTGAGTTAAAAGGAAAGGGAAGGAAAGTTTGCAGAATTCAAGTAAGCTCAGAAATGTTTTAAAAATTAGTCTGATTCAATGGAGATTTAAAGAAGAGAAGAGGTTTCTATGAAGAAAATCTTGAGAAACCTGAAACAGTAATGACTACTTTTGTCTTATACCTAAAATTACATGGGTGTCTCTCCTAAATTTCAGGAGGATCTCTTTTTGCTCTCTGGTTTAGAAACGTGCAAGCAAAGAAAGATCTAAAGAAGAGAGGAAAACAGAGTTACCTACACTTCACGTAAACATTAGTTTGTTTTTTCAGGGATTTATGATTCATATTGGTACTGTTTTACATATAGTAAGAGACTCATAGCAGATCAACCCATTAAGAAAAATATCAGTACGTGTGATCATATTTCATCCTTTTAACCAATAGAGCCATGATCACGACATAACGAAACATAGCGAACAATGTGATGTGACTAACGGACATTGCTAAACACTTGCCATGTTTCTGCTTGTACAGGGTATAGTGGATCTCAAACTGTTCCCATTCCTTGTTTTTTAAAAGTGGAACGGTTACTTGGACAAGTTTTTGGTTCGGTTTATCCCGGTTATAGTATGATTAGTTTACTATTTTTAGTAGGATTAGTTTGAATTTTTAGTTGCTTTGAAGAACTAATCAAAGTTAGACTTTCGGTTTCTTTTTTTTTTTCACTGCATGTTGGTACTTGCCAGGAAAGAAGTAAGCAATGACCACTTCTTATCTAAACAACGTTATAACACACCGTTGACCTGATTCCACTGCAGCAACTCGTTAGTTTTATATTGTTAGTTATATGAATCTATCATCATGCAGGGACCCAACAAACCTCACAAAGCTTTGTCCACTTGTGTCTGCTACTGAATTCTATAATCGTTTTTGGTCACCAAGTTGTGTTTTTTTCCGCTGTCGGATTCTGAAATAGTGCAAATAACATACTCTGCAAGGTCCACATTAGATCAAACCTTTACGGCTTTAACCATATCTAAACGCATTACAGACGAAGAAGAAGAAAGCTTCCATGGAACATGTCAGAGTTATCTTCTTCTTCTTCTTTGTTTGTGTCCTAACGTGTGTTCCATTTCAGGCCTTAGCTCAGGTAGATACTTATGAGTTTGATCCAGACTTCACCTGTGTAGATCGAGGAAACTTCACAGCCAACAGCTCCTTTGCTGGAAACCTCAACCGCCTTGTCTCCTCACTCTCCTCACTAACATCAAAACCTTATGGCTTCTACAACCTCTCATCCGGAGACTCATCTGGGGAAAGAGCTTATGCAATTGGTCTTTGTAGAAGAGAAGTCAAAAGAGATGATTGTCTCAGCTGTATCCAGACAGCTGCAAGAAACCTCACCGAGCAGTGTCCGCGGTCAAAACAAGCTGTGGTGTGGTACACGCAGTGTATGTTTCGTTACTCTAACAGGACAATCTATGGAAGAAAAGAAACAGACCCAACACTGTCTTTTCGTGCCGGTGAAACGATATCATCAAACAGAGATGAGTTTGAGCGTCTTCAGAGAGAGTTACTGAATAGGCTCAAAAGGGTTGCTGCTGCTGGTGGGACGAATAGGAAGTACGCTCAAGGGAACAGTTCGGCTTCAGCAGGGTATAGGAGATTCTATGGAAGTGCACAGTGCACGCCGGATTTGTCTGAAGAGGATTGTAATGACTGTCTAATATTTGGGTTTGAGAGTATGCCAAAGTGTTGTGATGGTGAGATTGGTCTTAGGTGGTTTTGTCCTAGTTGTAACTTCCGGTTTGAGACGTGGAGATTCTATGAGCTTGACGCTGATCTAGAGCCTGATCCACCTGGGAATGCTGGTGCACCAACACCAAAAACTCTGAAAACAGGTAAATAGAAATGTTTGAATGTGTCTTTTGTGTGTTCTTCTGCAATTGTTTTGTCTCTTAAGAGTAAGAAAGTGAATGTTTTATTGCAGGAAAGAGCAAAGGTGGATATAAAGTCGTTATTGCGATAGTCATTCCAATAGTTCTTGTTGCGTTATTTGCGATTTGTTTATGTTTGGTCTTGAAGTGGAAGAAGAACAAGTCTAGAGATAGAGTCAAAGGTAGTAACACGATGTTCTTGTTTTTGTTGATGTTATGTTTGTGCTGAGAACTACTGTCTGCTTTATTCAGTTCTTGGGAGTTCACCTTTGTCCGGATCAGTCGCTGAGGATGAGTTCTCAAACACAGATTCTCTATTAGTTGATTTCGAAAATCTTAAGGTCGCTACAAATAACTTTTCTCCTGAAAACGAACTTGGACGTGGTGGGTTTGGTTCAGTTTATAAGGTGAAGTTCCTTGGACCAAGCTTCTTACCAATAACTTTGGTTTTGTTATAAACTTGAGATTATGTATGTCTCAGGGTGTGTTCTCTCATGGACAAGAAATCGCGGTGAAAAGATTGTCAGGTACTTCTGGACAAGGAGACAACGAATTCAAGAACGAAATCTTACTACTTGCAAAGCTTCAACACAGGAACTTGGTGAGGCTTATAGGTTTCTGCATACATGGACTAGAAAGACTCCTTGTCTATGAGTTCATCAAGAACGCTAGTCTTGACCATTTCATCTTCGGTAACTTTTCTCCTCCTTATGCTTCCGAATGATCCCTACCATTAATTTTTTTCCTATGTATTGATCTTTACGCTGTTTCAGATCTTGCGAAGCGTCAGCTTTTGGACTGGGGAGTGCGATACAAAATGATAGGTGGAGTTGCTAGAGGACTTCTTTATCTCCATGAAGACTCACGTTACCGTATCATTCACCGTGATCTTAAAGCTAGCAACATTCTTTTGGACCAAGAAATGAATCCGAAAATCGCGGATTTTGGATTGGCTAAGCTCTTTGACACAGGCCAAACCATGACACATCGCTTCACAAACAGAATCGCAGGAACTTAGTAAGTAAAAATTAATCTTACTAACTTATTAAATCAAAGAAAAAAAAATGTATGAACTGTTTATTTTATTTCATCTTGTAGTGGTTACATGGCTCCTGAATACGCAATGCATGGACAATTCTCAGTGAAAACAGACGTTTTCAGCTTTGGTGTATTAGTCATTGAGATCATTACAGGTAAGAGAAACAACAATGGACGAGGAAGTGATGATGATGAAGATGCAGAAGATCTTCTTAGTTGGGTAAGTACACAGAAACCAAACTTGTGTTTCAGGTTTTGGTCAACATGTTAAATGAGTTTGTGATTCTGTTTTGTCTTCTCAGGTATGGAGAAGCTGGAGAGAAGACGTTATACTAAGCGTGGTTGATCCAAGTTTAACCACGGGATCAAGAAACGATATCTTGAGGTGCATACACATTGGTCTCTTATGTGTTCAAGAGAGTGCAGCGACTAGACCAACGATGGCTTCGGTTGCACTTATGCTCAATAGCCATTCCTTTACTCTCCCCACGCCTTCGAGGCCTGCTTTTGTGTTGGAAAGTGTGATACCTTCGAATGTTTCTTCTTCGACTGAAGGGTTACAAATGTCGTCGAATGATGTCACTGTTTCTGAGTTATCTCCTCGTTAAAGAAGCTTTAATCTGTAAAGAAAGTTTGATTGTTTTGTTTAAAGCCTTTTAATGGGTTTTGTTTGTATGATTCTTTTTTTTCAGACAGTCTGGCTTGATTCAATATCAATCAAAAGTAAATTAATTGTTTCTTTAAGTACTGAGGAGTGAGGAAGTAAGTCAACATGTAGGTATGTCAAAATGAGCAATAACTCATGAGCTGATTCAGTTCTTTTTCACGAGCATGATCGAGATTAAATTAGATCACGAGTTATATGAACAAGTTATAATGAACATGAGCCAGCTCATAAGTTTAGTCATTTATATAATTACAATTATATATATATATATATAATTGTAATTAAAATGACTAAATTCATATCGAAATCGTTTTCTTCCTAAACACGTTCAATTTTTATTCTGTTCCCAATCTTTGGCTATGAAGATAAATTGTCTCAAAACGTTCATGAGGAATAGAGATTTTAGATCACTGGTTTAGCTTAATTTATTTTTTAGGAGTTAGTTTTATTTAATATTTTAATATTAATGTTTTGGATCTTTTAGTATTTAAATTTTGAATAATATTATAAAAATTATTTTAATATTTTATTTTATAATTATTATTTTTTATATTAGATGTGAGTTAGCGCATTTAACTCATGATCTAAATGATCTGAGTTCGAGTTTACATATTGAAGCTTATATTATAAATGAGCTGAGCTGAGTTAGCTCATGAAAGATGTGAATTCATTGTGAGCTGAGTTGAGTTGAGTGAGTTAGCTCATTTTGACACTCCTAATTTTAAGTACATTTTCCAATCCAATATCAATACTCTTTTTTTCAATTTCTAAAAGAAGACTCTGTAAATTTAGGGCAACAGATATGTCCTCAATGAGTTTACTAGAGCTATGCATGAGAGCATTTATTACCAAACTGAATAATGTTTCTATATCTTTGGAACCGCAGAAACAAAAACCGAACTAGAAAAGAATCGAGAACCGAATGGATACTCAAACTTTTAAAACATAGATTATATACATAAAATATTAATTATAATTAATTTCTAAATTGTGTTAAAAAGGAAAATTTAGTTTCTCAATAATCACATAACCACATATCCTAGAATACTATTTATAAACTTAATTACCAAAACACAAATTATTTGAATATCTTATTCAAAATTATCTGATATACCCGATATTTAATTTCACCCTGCGTATAATTTTTTTTTTTTTGAATCCTGCCTATAAATTTTGGATGCTTTTAACTATATTATCTGAAATTAACTGGAAAGCCAGACCCGAATTGGATCTAATTTTTTGGATATCAGTCAGTTCACAATTTTACTATTTGAATCAAAACAAAATAATTAAACTAAAACCGAACAAAATATTGTAAATACATGAATCATTTCTATAGACGTAAAACCAAAGAAATGAAAACTAACATGCCCAAAACAAAACCAAATCAAAGCAAACGCCCGTACCTAACTAGAACACTTCAACTGAAACATTATTTAAAAATAGAAAGGAAGAGGAAAAAAAATAGATTTGTAATTACAGATTGTTTTAATATGTTTGAAATTCTATAACACCTATCTTAAGAAAAAGGAAAGAGTGCGTATTTACCAATCAAATATACATATGTGAACAGCATACATAATTGTATCACGTGTGAAATAACGTTTAGGTTAGTAGAAGTCTATATCAAAGACAAAACAGTTTTGGTGAATTTTTTTTTTCCATCTGGTAATATTCTATCAATCAAACACGAGATACAAAGTTTGATACATAACCAAGAGCCTAACAAACAGGCAGCTAGAACCCACACTGAGGTGACTAAAACACACACGAAATACAAAGTTTGATACATAACCAAGAGCCTAACGAACAGGCAGCTACAACCCACACCGGGGTGACTAAAACACGTACATTACTACAATAGAAAATACCAAGACCCACCATAACAATAGCACACTAAGCTTGCACATTTTTGGCATCTCCAAACACCTTTGAACGAGATCTATCGTTGTCGCCCACGGCCCACCGAACGATAGCATCAATCTCTACCAACACCGAGAGCACACCTCTCCAACCTAAAGAACTCATACTTTATAACCCGGCAAGATAGAACCACTCTAGGAACACACTATCTTCCGGATACGGCAGCGACACAACTTCATTGCGTCCAAGCTAAACCTCGATAAAAGCCCTACAAAGAACACTTCAATCTCACAGGATCCAGATTTATACGAGATCAAACCCGTCAAAGCCCACGAAAACCAGTAGCTAGGGACAGGAAAGCGTTCACCTCAGCACCAAGAACACAAAAAACTACAAGCTTAGGACTAAAAATTAAAAGAGATTCCACTAATTCCCCGACTGATAAGTCAAACCGACCGAACCATTCCACTAAAAACACCAGGCAAAGAAACTCTCTACAACGAGCTTCTCAACATCTCCAAACCACAAAGACAGGAACTAAGCTAAAATGTCTGAACAAGACCTTCCATAGCAAAACAACGACATAAACACTACAGAAACAAATATTATTTGGTGAAGTGAGAGAGAACAAGCAGATAACCACCAGTCTCCTTTCATCCAAAAGCTCGTCTGCAGCTCCACAAAACCACTAGAGAACCAAGTCATCATTGAGAGCTAAAACGACGAGAGCCACAACCATCATCGCACGCTCACGAACAGATCTGACCCAGACACTTAGATCTGAGCCGAAAGCGAAACCTTCCAGCCGCATAAGAAGAGAAGGGGTATTGAGAACAGATGAGAAACAGAGGGGTCCGGCGGTCGCACAACGGACAGCGACCGCCGGGATTCAATTTTTTTTTCCTACTGCGGCTAGTTTTGGTGAATTTAATCGTGTCTTTCTCCTAACCCCTAACTAACGTGATGATAAGAATTCTTGACCCGCATTGTGGACGGTGGACCCTTCTTAGAGTATTTTTATATAGTAGTTGTAACCTAGTAGACACATTCTCTCAATTAAACTAAACCTTAATTCACTTTTGATTCAGCTAATCCACTAAAATTAATCAATAATGCAAACTCCAAAGACGATCTGGCATTGTATCATTATATGCTTTGCTGCCACTTCCCACTTTCATGTTTGGCTTCATCCATATTCTCTGCAGAAGTGGTTTAATTTAACATAGAATTTAAGTTTTGCGTATCATTAGGTTTTAGGCGATAAAACAACAGTAAAACGAATATAAAGCAATAGTAAAATATTTATTTCACGTGCAAGAAAATAAAATAAAGAGAAGACCATCCAAATCCGATGTGCTGATTATTTGACCACATGAGTCAATGTGGCGGCCAACGGCAACACCAACAAACCTTTTTAAACAAAATATCATAAAGCAATATAATTTCTAAACTAATATACAAAGCTGACCTGCTCCACTTGTGTGTCACTTCTTATTTTCTTTCAAATTTATATTCATATAAAATCTTAAATCGCTGAAAACTCTAATTTTACAACTGTTTAAAAATCTTAGATGTAATCTTTTACTTTTTATTACCACTCTCTCTAACACATGTATGCAGGTTGTATAATGTTGAAAAAAAAACAGAGAATTAAATGCAATAATACCTTCTAAAAGGTGACTTTTAATCCAAGCAATTTGACTTTTTATATTGTTTTCAACCAATAGGATAAATAAAAAACGACCAAAAGGTCGTATAATTTGAATGACTTTGGTCCAACTTTCCAACTAAGAAAACGAAATAAAGAAACTTCTCTCAAATAGTAAGTCTCACATACAGCCACCGTCCCTTTCTTGGATTATTCTCCCTTGTCACCTCTCTTTACTATCAATCCCTCTACGAAGTTTCCACCATTGTTATCCTTCTTCTTTCCTCTTTATTACAAACATCATCACTTGTGTCTCTCGCTAAAACTTACAAAAATGAGAATCTTCAGCAGAACCCTAGTTTCACTGTCTCTCTTCTTCTTCTTGTTCCTCTTTGAATCTTCCATGGCTGAAGATACAATCAGAAGAGGCGAGTTTCTTAGAGACGGTTCCAACCACAAACCTTTAGTCTCTCCAGAGAAGACATTCGAGCTCGGTTTCTTCAGTCCTGGAGCCTCTACTAATCGTTATCTTGGAATCTGGTACGGGAACATCGAAGACAAAGCTGTGGTTTGGGTAGCAAACAGAGAAACTCCCATCTCAGACCAATCTGGAGTTCTTACAATAAGCAACGACGGTAACCTCGTGTTACTAAACGGACAAAACATAACCGTCTGGTCTTCAAACATCACATCCACCAACAACAACAACAACAGGGTCGGAGCTATACGTGATACAGGGAACTTCGAGTTGATTGAAGTTAGCTCAGAGAGAGCCATCTGGGAGAGTTTCAATCACCCAACGGATACGTTCTTACCTCACATGAGAGTTCGTGTGAACCCTCAAACCGGAGATAACCTCGCTTTCGTGTCATGGAGATCAGACAACGACCCTTCTCCTGGTAACTACTCCTTAGGGGTTGACCCTTCAGGGGCACCAGAGATTGTCCTTTGGGGACGCAACAAGACGAGACAGTGGAGAAGCGGACAATGGAACTCTGCTATCTTCACAGGGATACCTAACATGGCTCTGTCAACGAACTATCTTTACGGGTTCAAGCTCTCTTCTCCACCAGATGAAACAGGTAGCGTGTACTTCACGTATGTTCCTTCAGACCAATCGGTTTTGCTTAGGTTTAAGGTTCTTCATAACGGGACTGAAGAGGAGCTGAGATGGAACGTGAACTCCAAGAAATGGACTAAGTTTCAGGCAGCGCCAGAGAGTGAGTGTGATAAGTATAACCGTTGTGGGAAGTTCGGTATCTGTAACATGAAAGGAGATAATGGAATCTGTAGCTGTGTTAAAGGGTATGAGCCAGTTTCTTTAGGGAACTGGAGTAGAGGTTGTAAGAGAAGAACACCTTTGAAGTGTGAGAGGAACGTTAGTAGTAATGTTGAAGAGGATGAGTTCTTGACTTTGAAGTCTGTGAAGCTGCCTGATTTTGAAACTCCTGAGCATAGTCTTGCTGATCCTGAGGATTGTAAAGATAGATGTCTGAATAATTGTTCTTGCACTGCTTTTACTTTTGTTAATGGTATTGGATGCATGATTTGGAACCAAGATTTGGTAGATTTGCAGCAGTTTGAAGCTGGTGGATCTTCACTTCATGTCCGTCTTGCTGATTCTGAAATAGGAGAGAGCAAGAAAACCAAGATTGTGGTGATTGTGGCTGTTCTTGCTGGTGTGCTTTTGTTAGGAGTCTTTGCTCTGCTTCTATGGAGATTCAAGAGAAAGAAAGGTACTAAATTCTGTTCTTTCTCAATTTCTTTGTTTAGTTTAGCCCAACAGGTTTGAACCGAACTCAAATTTTTGGTTTTCGATTCAGTTTCGGTTTTGAATTCGATTTAATTTGGAAAGCTTTTGAAGATATTTTGATTATCAGTTGGTTTGGTTTTTAAAAGTGATAGAAAACCAAATTAATCGAATTATCCAAAAATAACCGAATATAACCAAAAATAGTAGAGTTGTTCTTTTTAAACAAAAATAAAATGAAACCCAAAAATCTGGTTATCTTTGGGATTTTTTTTCTAAAAACTGAGATAACCGAAAGCCGAAAGCCGAATCAAACCAATTTTTTCCGGTAGGATTGTGGCCTAACCAAAAATACCCGACCCGAATTAACCAACTAAACCGAAACGGCAGGACTAGTTTAGTTGATCTTATCTTATTTATCTGCAGATGTTTCAGGAACATATTGTGGCCATGACGCCGATACATCAGTTGTTGTTGATATGACCAAGACAAAAGACACAACTACAGCGTTTACAGGATCAGTTGACATAATGATTGAAGGAAAAGCAGTTAACACATCAGAGTTACCTGTTTTCTGTTTGAAAGTTATTGTGAAAGCTACTAATGACTTCAGCAGAGAGAATGAGCTCGGAAGAGGTGGATTCGGACCAGTCTACAAGGTTGGTTGATTAGGCCTGTTTATAGTCTAACCCTTTGGTGTTTCAGATTTGTGCTGAAATGTTTTCTTTTCTTGTTGGTTAGGGTGTTCTTGAAGATGGACAAGAAATAGCTGTGAAGAGATTGTCTGGTAAATCTGGACAAGGAGTTGATGAGTTCAAGAACGAGATCATTCTCATAGCAAAGCTTCAGCATAGGAATCTTGTGAGATTACTTGGTTGTTGCTTTGAGGGTGAAGAGAAAATGCTAGTGTACGAGTACATGCCTAATAAAAGCTTAGACTTCTTCATCTTCGGTATGTTTCTTGTTAAAGAAGTAAGTCTTTTGTTTCTAGACATACTTTCTTATTCTTGTTCTTTTGAATGTTATAGATGAAACGAAACAAGAGTTGGTAGACTGGAAACTTCGGTTTGCGATAATCGAAGGGATAGCAAGAGGGTTGCTTTATCTTCACAGAGATTCAAGATTGAGAATCATTCATAGAGATTTGAAGGTTAGCAATGTGTTGTTAGATGGTGAGATGAATCCAAAGATCTCAGATTTTGGTATGGCTAGGATCTTTGGTGGTAACCAAAATGAAGCTAACACGGTTCGCGTTGTTGGAACTTAGTAAGTAAAAAAAACACTTTTGCAAGAACATATCAAGAAGATTCTGTGGAGAAGTCATGTTCTTAACAGTCTACTTTACTTTTGGTTTATGTAAATGTAGTGGATACATGTCTCCAGAATATGCAATGGAAGGACTCTTCTCGGTGAAGTCCGATGTTTACAGCTTCGGTGTCTTGTTGTTAGAGATCATAAGTGGGAAGAGGAACACAAGTCTTCGATCTTCTGAACATGGAAGTCTCATTGGTTATGTAAGTTTCCCAAAACCAAATAGTAGATAAGACTCTTCTTTTTTTGGTTTGGTTTATGTGGTCTAATAAATTGGTGGAAACTAAATTTTGTTGTAGGCTTGGTATCTCTATACACATGGGAGATCAGAGGAGCTTGTGGATCCAAAGATAAGGGCCACGTGCAATAAGCGTGAGGCCTTGAGATGCATACATGTGGCGATGCTATGTGTTCAAGATTCAGCTGCGGAGAGACCCAACATGGCTGCAGTTTTGTTGATGTTAGAGAGTGACACAGCGACGCTAGCTGTGCCAAGACAGCCCACGTTTACTACGTCCACCAGGAGAAACTCCATAGATGTCAACTTTGCTCTTGATTCGAGCCAACAATATATTGTTTCTTCTAATGAGATCACTTCCACTGTTGTTCTTGGCCGATAGAGATTCCATTTTTTCTATGAGATTTGTAAAGTTTTTTATAATTATTGTGAAATTTTTCTGGGGTTAGTTAGGATGAAGGAATGTATTCATATTGAATTTATGTTGCTAAAGTGAAATATATGGATGGCATGGCTGACCCTAAAATTTGAGGGTTATATAAATTTTTTTGTCTAAATTTGGAAGTTTATATCTATGTAATCTTTTAAAAAAAAATTAGAGGTTACAGGAGAATGATTCACTAGCTTATGTTCAGGTGGTCTTGATAGATGGGTTTTATTATAATACTCTCGTTTGAACTACACCATTCGATTATTTTTTACAACGAAAAGATTTCTTATTATGGTGTAAAACTGTTGTTCACATCACACCCTAGCCATTGTGACGAAGTGTTAAGGGTGCAACTGTAATATGGAATTCATACCAGTTAGGTAGGTGGGTCTTGAGATTTAGGGGGCTACCCAACAATTTATTGAAGATATTAACTATTTTTTTACAAATTTAGGGGTCTAAAATATATTTTGGAGAGCTTATGTCTGTGTAATTTTTTAAAAAAAATTTGGGAACCTAAAGCCAATATTCATTCGCCCATAACCGATTTTGCAATTAGGCTTTCTAATTTAAGATAAAAAGTAAATATCTATTTTCTCGACGTATGAAGGATCCTCTGTTTTGGCTTAAAATGTAATTTGAATAGATATTTTATATATAGACTGTAGAGGAATAAAAAAAACCATGAGGCTGTTCCAAGGTAAGACTTTGTAACGCCTGCCTTTTGATAATTAGGCTTTCCTCTTTCTACATTCTATAAAAATTATCTGGTTAGTGAACATTTACAAATGGTAGAAAGTCGAGGCTTCACATATATGTATAAAATTAGATAGATAAATCTAAAAATTGTCTTAATAAGTTTTCTCTCCTCAAAGCTCTAAACAAGTAATTTTATTTATTCTAATTTATAAACTATCTAATAAAATATAATATTCTGTTTCGTGATATATAAAAAAGTTGATTTGATTATCTATGTTACTAAAGTACACTTACATTTTCTATTATACATTTATTTAGAATTTATCTTGTAAGTGAAGGTAAAGCACATATAGAAATTATATAGCGATTGCTGATAAGTAAACAAAACTTGCGAAGCTCAAAAAAAAAAAAAACAACACACCGTTTTTCGCATGAGGGCCTATGAACCAAATGAGTGTTGAAGACTTATTAATCGTTGGCAACGGTCGAGACATTACGCAAAGATTATAAGACATGGATGTTATTGGTTATAAATGACTTGGTTGGTAGTGTAAATGTTTTGAGGAATTGTTACTTTATTTGGAATAGTCAAGGAGATTAACGCGGAACGACACCCTTCTATTTTGTCTTCGGGGAATGCGGAATTAAATTAAAGCTGGGTTTGTTTGGCGAATTAAATTGTTATTCATTGGGAAGGAAACAAAAATCTCGAGAAAGAGCATATCCAATGAAATATTTTCTAATAAATTATTTAAACGTTACAAAAAACTATTGAATCTAAAAATATCAAAAGAATATTTCATGTTTAGAAACTTTTAAATCTTTTGTCAATAGTTTAATATTTATATTGTAATTGTTGTTGAGATTTTTTCCATCAAAATGTGATTGCTTTTAGAAATGTCCTAATTAAAGAACATTTGCTTATAAACTTTAGAAACTCTTTCATTATGTGTCTTCTTTATAGTGTTCAACTGTTTTTAGTTAAAATACAAGTATTCATCTCTAGCCATCGAGGTTGAATTTATGTTTTATGTAATGTATATTTTTTTTTAACATCACTGATTGTCTTCTATATAACTCTGATACACATACAATCGGTTGACTGACTATTGGCTGGAAAAAAATTCAGAAAAAGGAAGGAAAGTCATTTATGTTAAATGTGAATTTATTAACAAAGCGTAGAAAATGAAAAAAACCTGAGAAAATAAATAAAACAACTTTCAACACGTAGGTCAACTCTAAATTCGACTGTACATTAGTAACATAACATAACTACATATAGATATGTCCAAACCTAGAAGAAGACCAAGAAAATTAAAAAAGGCATCGAAAGGAATTTATGTTGATAGTCCAGTAAATAAAAGTTCCTAGTTCATGCATTTAACACACAAAACATGTCCGATATCTCCAAAGAAAAATCAAATTTACATCTAATTTTCTCCAACAACTAGAGAGAGAAAAAAAAACAAGAACACAAGAATGTTGTGTAGAGACATGAGAGGTGTACTCTTCTCCATCTTACTTCTGTTCCCTGAGTTCTCTTTCTCTGCCAACACTTTGTCGGCGACAGAATCTCTAACCATCTCAAGCAACACGACCCTTTCATCTCCTGGTAACATCTTCGAGCTTGGTTTCTTCAAACCCTCTTCATCTTCTCGTTGGTATCTAGGGATATGGTACAAGGCGATCTCCAAGAGAACCTACGTATGGGTTGCAAACAGAGATCATCCTATCTCTTCTTCCACCGGAGCTCTCAGAATCTCCGACAGTAACCTCGTGGTTGTCGATGGATCAAAAACTGTTTGGTCGACGAATCTTACCGGAGGAGATGTGAGATCTCCTGTAGTGGCTGAGCTTCTTGATAACGGTAACTTCGTGCTCAGAGACTCTAACGACGACAACAACGCAGATGGAGTTTTGTGGCAGAGTTTTGATTTTCCGACAGATACTTTACTTCCGGAGATGAAACTCGGTTGGGATCTCAAAACCGGGCTTAACCGGTTCTTGAGATCGTGGAAAAGTCATGATGATCCATCATCCGGCGACTTCTCGTTCAAACTCGAGACCAGAGGGTTTCCGGAGATTTTCTTGTGGAACAAAGAGTCGCGAGTGTACCGGAGCGGTCCATGGAATGGAATCCGGTTTAGCGGTGTACCGGAAATGGAACCGTTCGATTACATGGTTTTTAATTTCACAACGAGTAATCAAGAAGTGACATACTCATTCCGAGTCACTAACAATATGTACTCGAGGTTAAGTTTGAGTTCCACGGGGGTACTACAACGGTTCACTTGGATCGAGGCAGTACAGAACTGGAACCAGTTCTGGTACGCACCCAAAGACCAATGCGATGGGTACAATGTGTGTGGACCCTACGGTTACTGCGATTCCAACACGTATCCGGCTTGTAACTGTATGAGAGGGTTTGAGCCAAGGAATCCACAGGCGTGGGGGTTAAGAGATGGATCAGATGGTTGCGTGAGGAAGACTGAGCTGAGCTGTGACGGTGGAGATGGGTTTGTGCGGTTGAAGAAAATGAAGTTGCCGGATACTTCGGCCGTGAGTGTGGACAGAGGAATGGGAATTAAAGAATGTGAAGAAAAGTGTAAGAAGGATTGTAATTGTACCGCGTTTGCTAATACGGATATCCGAGGTGATGGATCGGGTTGTGTTGTGTGGACCGGAGAGATTCTGGATACCCGGAATTATGCTAAAGGTGGTCAGGATCTTTACGTTAGGTTGGCTGCTACTGATCTCGGTTAGTTCATTCTCCTTTATCTAAATAGATGATGAATATACAATTTTAAAGGAAAGAATACATGGAGAAGATGAATGATATAGTGTATGAGATTTGGTATTAATCTGTTTGCTAGAAAAAGTAGGTTACAATCACATAGGAAAAGAGTATAGACATATGTTTATGGTTTTCAATTATTCCAACCGTTATCTTTGTAACGGTTGATAGAGAAGGATAATGTATCATTTTCTTGCCACATTTGCTAAAATGAAGAACTACAAAGTAAAAGTAAAACAATTACTTTTGTTACAATAGACAAAAAGTTTAGAAGTCACAAACTAACGGCTGAAATAAATAATAATATATAATATGGTTTTAAACTAGTGAAGATTATGGATTTCGGGCCCATTGTTTTGATATTTAGAAAAAAAAACTTACGCAAGAGAAATTTTGCTCATGTTCTTTTCTAATTTCTAAATTTGTAATTTTCATTTTATCTTTCTAATGCCCCAAGGAAAAGAAAACGTTTTATATCAACCTGGCTTGTGAATAATGCGTTTTTCTTCTTTTGTTTGGTAAAGCGTGATACTTGCATTTGAATATTGCAGGTCAAAGTTACATTGTTATTGTTTAACAGTCTTTGAATTTAGCCAAACATTCTTTTAGTTTAATATAGTTTCCTCCTCTTTTTAAAGTTGATAGAGATGTTGCCGTCTTTGGACCTTGCATACATATGGGTAGACTTTGGAATCCATATTATATATATTTTTTGGTAACAAAATTTTGGAATCCGTATAATAATTCTTTTTGGTAAAAATTCCTTATAATATTTTATACCTTAATAAATATATTTTTATCACTATTTATATAGTAATTTCCCATAAATAAGAAATCTGACCGAGTCCATTGAACTTCAATCATTTTACAACTTACCATATTATTCACAAAACTTATGTTTCTCAATATTGTAAGTATGGTTTAAAATCCAATACCAAAAGAAATTTGCTACTAGGTTGACCATTGTTATAAGTATGGTAGGATATTAACAATAATATATCTTTCACTACTTCAGAGAACACGGGGAACCGAAGTGCAAAAATCATAGGTTCATGCATTGGAGTGATCGGTTTGATTCTTTTATGTTTCATCATCTTCGACTTTTGGAAAAAGAAGCAGAAGCGATCAATAGCAATTGAAACATCTTTTGGTAACTTCCAGTTCCTTTATTTTATATGATTTTTGTTGTGATAATCATATATCTGATCGCATCTTTTCTGTGAATGGAACAGTTGATCAAGTGAGGAGCCAAGATTTGCTGATGAACGAAGTTGTAATACCTAGTAGGAGACATATCTCTAGAGATAACAAAACAGATGATCTCGAATTGCCATTAATGGACTTCGAAGCTGTTGCCATTGCCACTGACAATTTCTCTATCGCCAACAAGCTCGGTCAAGGTGGTTTCGGCATAGTTTACAAGGTAAACATTATTGAAAAACTTTAATTCATAATCTATCAATGAAAAAAAAAGACTTTGCTGTTCATTAGAATGTGTGGTAGTAGGGTAGGTTACTTGACGGGCAAGAAATCGCTGTGAAAAGACTGTCGAAAATGTCGGTACAAGGGACTGATGAGTTCAAGAATGAGGTGAAACTCATTGCAAGGCTTCAGCACATAAACCTTGTTCGTCTTCTTGGATGTTGCGTTGATGAGGGCGAGAAGATGTTGATCTACGAGTATTTGGAGAATCTAAGTCTTGATTCTCATCTCTTTGGTTAGTGCCTCAAGTTTCTTACTGATCTTGTTCCAATATCTTGTGAAATAGGTTAACATATTTTCGGTTATGATTGGTTGTAGACAAGACTCGTAGCTGTAAGCTAAACTGGCAGAAGAGATTTGATATTACGAATGGTATTGCTAGAGGACTTCTATATCTTCACCAAGATTCACGGTTTAGGATTATTCATAGAGACTTGAAAGCGAGCAATGTATTGCTTGATAAAGATATGACTCCAAAGATCTCTGATTTTGGGATGGCTAGGATCTTTGGACGTGATGATACAGAAGCTAATACGAGGAAGGTGGTCGGAACTTAGTAAGTATACCATTTTCTAAAGTCTAAACATTAAAGTGTTTTCTTATAACCAATTTTTAAAATGAAATAAAATGTGAATTTAATCTTTGTTTTGCAGCGGCTACATGTCCCCGGAATATGCAATGGATGGAATATTCTCTACAAAATCTGATGTTTTCAGCTTTGGTGTTTTGCTTCTTGAGATCATAAGTGGCAAGAGGAATAAAGGATTCTACAACTCTGACCATGACCTAAATCTTCTTGGTTGTGTAAGCATTAAAAACTCTTTAGAACCCTATCTTGCTTCACACTCAAACTCTGAAGATAAACCTAAAAAAGTTATTCATTCTTTGTGCACAGGTGTGGAGGAACTGGAAAAAAGGGAAAGGGCTAGACATCGTTGATCCGATCATCTTAGATTCTTCACCATCAACGTACCGTCCACTTGAAATCTTAAGATGCATAAAGATTGGCCTCTTATGTGTTCAAGAACGTGCGAACGATAGACCAACGATGTCGTCGGTGGTTATGATGCTAGGAAGTGAAACAGCGGCTATTCCTCAGCCTGAACCGCCAGGTTATTGCGTTGGGAGAAGTCCTCTTGACACTGACTCATCAACGAGTAATCAGAGGAATGACGAATCTTGGTCTGTGAACCAGATGACTGTATCGGTCATTGACCCTCGGTGATGTGAGCGTCGCTGAGTTAATCTGTATTCCTATGTTTGTCTCCATAGCAAAGACTTAGTACTACATAGTCCGATTTTTCTTTTTATTTTACATGACTTCTTTTTATTTTACATGACTATGAGATTCTGTATCGTAAGTCTTTAGATTCTATCAGAACGAGATTGAAACTATGTTAAAAAAATTTTTTTAGAAAATAAATAGGATTTAAATTTTTCCCTTTTTTTGTAACACAGAAATTTTTAATACCTTAAACTCCTAATAAATAATGTAAGAGTTTTAACCAATGGATTATTTTCATATTGGTGTATGGTCCTTTTTAAGTTAAACTTGTATTTTATGTTTTGCCTTTCTCCTCCAATTTGATCAAGAATCATGATTTTCACTTAAATTTGTGCTAAGTATAAACTCAAAAGCTGTGAGTTTATGTTCGTCTAAAAGGGTGATGATAAGTACAACATTTAAATACAATAATAATGTAAACTGCATCAACCTAAAACATTTCAAAACTTTAATCTTAAACTTTGAACTGAACTATCAAATAACTTTTTTTTCTGAATAGACCTGTCAAACCGTTTAAGACAGGTGTCTGGTAGGATTTAGCATTTTCCAAATTTTGGTAAGTTTTATTTGTTGGTTGAAAATGGTTTGGGAATAACACAACGAACGTAGGGTAGGTGATTAGAGCCACTGGAAAGCAAACCAAACTATGCATCCCCTATGGACATTAGGCTAAGGATCCGCACCTTCAGCCATTTCACGGGGATCAATATCATATCACATTTACCACAATCAAAATAGCTTTCTAACGCTCTATTCACTTTCAACTCTTTAGAAACACAATTCTTATAAAAATATCTTAGGATAACCCGAACAAAAATTGTCATAAAAATAATATTCATAGAAAAAAAAAACCAAAATATTCTATCTATTTCAAAATTATACATATTTTAAAAATTTTACATTTTTAATAAAACATATTAAAACTTAGTTATTAAAGTATAGTTTTTTTGTAATTCTATATCTGCTATATTTCTAAACTAATAAGACTTCAAAAAATGTTCTTTAAGTTCAACTAAAATTAACTAATTTATACTTAGAGTTTAGAGTTATAAGGTGAGGTAATAAAAACAAAAATAAAAATTTCTAAAATAAAAAAAAACTATTTCGATCATTTTTCTTGAGAACTATTTAAATGGCTATTTAAAAAATTACCTAATTAAAATATAATAATATAAGTCATAATTACACAATTATTAATTTTCTAGCTAAACTTCTGTTTGTAAGTAGTCTAGTTTTTGGATAATTTGGATTTAAACATAAATGAAAGTGCTAAGAAGTTTACCTATATAAAATAAAAAGTCTCTGCTTTTGTAGTGTCGTGAATCATGTGATGTGCGCCTAAAATTTTTGACCGAAAAAATACACAAAGGGTAATTTCGTCAACTCATACAAAAACCATTGCTGCAATAGAAAAAAAAAAAGCTTTCTGTCCACAAGACGAGCCTCTCTCTCTTTCCCCTCTCTCTGCTCCTGCAGGAATCTTATAAACCCTTTCTCTGTCTCTTCTTCTTCAAAGCTTATCTCTTTCTCACTCGAAACCCTGCAAAGACTCCAACTTTCGAAATGGCGTTCGAGTTACCAAACGATTTCAGGTGCCCGATCTCCCTCGAGATTATGTCCGACCCGGTTATCATCCAATCGGGTCACACCTTCGACCGTGTCTCAATCCAAAAGTGGATTGATTCCGGCAATCGGACATGCCCCATCACCAAGCTCCCCTTGTCTGAAAACCCTCCTCTGATTCCCAACCACGCGTTACGGAGCTTAATCTCAAACTTCGCTCATGTCAGCCCTAAGGAGTCGCCGCGTCCTCCCAGAGCTCAACAAGAACACTCTCAGTCACAATCTCAATCTCAATCGTTAATCTCCACTCTCGTTTCCCGATCGTCTTCTCACGAGTCGAGGCTCGAGTCACTGACCCGACTCGTCCGTCTCACGAAACGAGACTCGTCGGCACGGAGGAAAGTCACTGAGTCGGGAGCGGTTCGCGCGGTTCTGGAGTGTGTTGACTCGGGTGATCGTGTTTTGCAGGAAAAGGCTCTGTCTTTGCTTCTGAATCTCAGTTTGGAAGATGATAACAAAGTGGGTTTGGTCGCTGATGGTGTAATAAGACGCATCGTGGCGGTTTTACGGGTCGGGTCACCGGATTGTAAAGCGGTTGCTGCGACTTTGTTAACGAGTTTAGCCGTTGTGGAAGTGAACAAAGCCACTATTGGGTCGTACCCTGATGCAATCTCTGCTCTTGTTTCTCTTCTAAGGCATGGGAATGAACGGGAGAGGAAGGAGTCAGCGACGGCTCTTTACGCTCTCTGCTCGTTTCCGGATAATAGAAAACGGGTTGTGGATTGTGGGTCGGTGGGGATACTGGTTGAAGCGGCTGATTCGGGGCTTGAGAGAGCTGTGGAGGTGTTGGGGCTTTTGGTTAAGTGTAGAGGAGGGAGAGAGGAGATGAGTAAAGTGAGTGGCTTTGTTGAGGTTTTGGTTAATGTTTTGAGGAATGGGAGTTTGAAAGGGATTCAGTATTCTCTGTTTATCCTCAATTGCTTGTGTTGTTGTAGCCGAGAGATTGTTGATGAGGTTAAGAGAGAAGGTGTGGTTGAGATATGCTTTGGTTTGGAGGATAATGAGAGTGAGAAAATCAGGAGGAATGCTACTAACTTAGTCCATACTCTACTTGGGAATCCAATGGATGTTTAAAAGGATCAATCGGTGGTGGTTTTGGGGATTGTGGTTCTGTTGTTGTGTTATCTGGTCTGAATGTGGAGGTAAGTTGTGGGGGGTTTTGTTGTGTTGGATTCTCCTCTTGTAGTTCATGTACAAATGAAAGGAAGAAGAAAACAGAAAGGATTAGGTTTTCATCAAAGCTAAATGCAAATGCTTTTTAAGGTTTTCTTTTTATGTACATTCAAAGAAATAAAAAAAAGGATCATACAGATAAGTCTCTTCTTCAAGAAAATTGTAATCTTTTTACCATTTTCATAGCGTTTAATGTCAATCTCTGTTGAGTCCAACCATTAGTTGTAACTTGTAATTATTCATTCTTACATAAACGTTTAATGTTTTGATCAGTGAAGCATTTCATCTTCATAGCATTTAATCCCCTTCTATGTTGAATCTAACCATTCTTACATGAACAGACAGAGACTGCCTTTAACCGGTCAAGTTCAGGTATTGTGGTGCCTAAAAATTCCACATTATTTCTAATGAATAGCAACACTAGTGATTGATTCACTCAATTTAGGTACATACTGTTTGCTAGTTGAATCACTGTGTTGGTATATGCAGAAACAGTGGTAATCATTGCTTTACAAACCAATTTATTCTGAACACTTGATTGATCTATTTGGGTTTGTGTAAGCATTCATGTATTCAAGAAATTAAATCCTCCAATATTTTTTGTAAGAACGTTAATGATTCCAGAAGGCAAACCTGTCTTTGTACTGCAACCGTCACTGAGACAAACTAGTTAGTGTACTTTATGATTCTTGTCTACTCGAATAAGGATTATCTTTTTAGTTTCAATTGTGGCGTGCTCGAAAGAAAAGCATATCGTCTATCGTCTGCAATGATTTCTTTCTACTAAAATAAGAGTTGTGTTTTCTTGTTGACTCTTGCTTTTTTGTTCTTCGGAAACAGTGCTTAAAGATGATTGTTGTTGTATGTTTTTTATTCAATCATATGCCTTGATTTGAGGGCACACAAACAAAACAAAACAGAGTCATGTCCTTTGAGTACCATCAAAAGGAGCTGCTTTATTAAAGAAATAAGATTTTAATTGAAAATCTCTTTCGTTGGGATAGTAAAGGGTATCTAGTATTTAGATGAGTTTTTCTAAAAATAGAATTATTAAATGAATATAAAGAGAAGAGACAAAATATTTATCTTTTTAAATATTAAAATAATAAAAAATCTTGGAATTTTTCTTTATTAATAATCTAACTTTTAAAAATTGTAAACTAAATTAAATTAATATTATATCTGATATACATATTTTGTAAATAAAATAGATTATATCAGTGCTGGATTCCCTAACTTATCTAATTTAGTTAACAAAAACACCATTTTATTTGTCTATCTAAAAATCCACAACATTCCATTTATTTATATAGATTCTGACAGGTTTCACGGACACGGACTGTGGAGAATAAATAATTTGTGGAATGTAATCACGAAATTGTGATAAAAATACATTTAACACTAATGTTAGCCTAGCTAATATCACGCATTCTTGTTTTTTTCTGCCGTTAAAACGACAGAATAATTGAACATAAACATAAAATAGCATGGTTGGTAAAAAAAATCCGCAAAATTCATAAAATCAATTCTTTATTTCTTGGTGAAACAACTAAACCGTAGCAAGTAAGCCAACGAGATAACACATTTCTTAAACAAAAAACTAACATCGGAATTTACAGTTCTTTACAAAAAAAGTTTATGTTCGTACATGTGTAATAACTATATTTTTGGTTTATTGTAAGAGTTTAATTTCAGAACTTAGATGAGTCCAAAATGCAGCGGAGAGGTGGAGAAAGTAGTTGAAATCGGCATCAGACAAAGACCATGGCTTCGAAGATCATGTCTTGGACTAGAGTCTTCAGCACGAATGTTATTGTATGAACACTAGAATTGAAAAAAGCTTATGGTCAGTACGTAAAGCAAAAGAACAGAAAATACACTACTTCGTTAAATATAGATTATAGAGTTGTTGAACCGTCAAACTTAAGTACCTGCTTCTGTTCACCAGATCCTCTAGAGCTCAAGTGTGGATTAGTCGAGACCTGTTCAGGTATAAAATGATCTTAGGATGATAATTAATTTCTACTATAAGAGTAAATAAAAAATAATATATAGTCTTTCTTGTTCTAAATGTTAAGTTTTTTTTTTTTATATATTATGAGATGAACTTACAGTGATTTGTTCTTGAAGAAACTTGATGTACTCTATAGCATCGTGTAGGACAGAAGCAGTGTCTGTCTGCAGAAATTATCAGAAATCAATAATAATAATTTTCATAAATGAACAAATGAAATGATTAAAAATTCTTATTTAACTATGGTTAATTAATTCAGATATTAATACAAATAACTATGATGAAGAAGACCAACCTTGCCAAAGGGTGAAACTAACTGCTGAAGCGCGGTGATTCGATCTCCAAGTTTCTCTTTACGAACCTTCTCAATCAAAATAGTTCAGAATAAAATTTAAAAATAAGACTTTAGAAAAAGAGTTAAATGTAACAAAGTACTTATATATATATATATATATATATATATATTTTAATAATTACTTATATAGATTTTTATTGCCAAACTAATTTTGTCTTTACATGCTTTTAAATAAACTAATGGAACTAGAACGTTAATAAGAAAAAAGTATTTAAATAAATTGGTGCAATTGTTACTAACTTTGAAGCTCGGAAACTGTGATGGTGTCTCGAGTCTAAGCCTTTTTAATGGCGGTAATGACTCAATATCTTCGAGGTCTTCAGTTTTTTCACTAGCTCTCTGAAAATATTAACAAAATTAGATCTACAATTAGATCGAAATTTTCTATAATGATAGAAACTAAACAGGTTTACGTACTTCGCAAGTAATTAGACTCTTCCAGGCTTGTACTTCTTCCTCAGGTTTGTCTCCGATCTCGTGTTCAAAGCTTGATACAGTTCTTGATTCGTTAAAGAACACGTCATCGAAGAAGTGAAAGCTTTCGAGTAGTTCTGGTTTCACACTAGGAAACGATAGTTGATCATTATTATCAAACAATTCTTCTAAGAAACTATTTATCGGATCGAACCTTTCTTCTTCACGACTGAAAAAAAATAAAGAAAAAGAAGGTTGAGAGACTCAAAGCCATTATTTTGCATCACATAAGATATACATACACTTACCGGTTATAATGGTTCCAAGCATTGTCATAGGTTTTGGCATGGAGGTTATCATTGTTTCGCCATTCAAATCCGCCAATATCAATGGATATTTCAGTAGAACGTGGCAGAGAGCAGTCAGAGAACATGCCGTCGGGGAAGCTCCACCATGTTCCGGTATAAACTCCGGCGGTTTCATATTCTTCCGTCATGTCTCGTTGTTTTACGAAAGTTATTTGGTTTAGGTATGTTTCTTTTTAATTGCCTTGGAAATATTGGAGCTTGCATGAATATTATGATGGTTTGCATTTATAGGTGACGATAAGGTAAACTTGGAGATATTTATTTATAAAAGAAAGTCGCAAGCAAGAATTTTGTATGTTATCGGTATACTCAGTTGATGATGGATTATTAATCTACATATATAATCCATAATTATGCGACAAAATTAGGTATCTTACCGTCCAGGAGTAGTCGCTAGGAAACTAGCTAGGTCATAAGCAAATAAGTTAAAAGACGACATTGTTTAACTAACGTACGTAAAATGTAACATTTAGTTTTTGATTTAGTAATTAAAGGCATAATACAAATGTGAGTTGGCGTAACCATGTTAACTTTTTCTAACTTTATACACAACACTTTCAAATTTCAACTGTTACTAAATTTGGAGTGAGATGGTAGTACTATCTTATAAATAATTACTTCGTTGGAGGTATTTCACGAAAAAGATGTTTGGTGTGCATGTAGTATTGTCTAAGGTGCAGTAAAACAGGTTATAAATTTTGATTTGTTTATTTTGTGCCTGTATTTCTAATGATTCATTCACGATGTATTCTTTTTTCTTGCGAAATTTATAGAAATACATCCTATATGGAAATTGTTTTGGGGTCTGATGATCCAAATAATTAGATGATTTCTTCTTTGATCATGAATCTTAACAAAAATGACGTCACGGTTTTGCATATATATATGTTATATATTCGCTATATGAATACGTACATACAACATAAAATGGTAATAAAGATATACAAAAAGAAAAGAAAAAGAAAACATTACCAAATCCATTGGCAAAAAGGGTTCTCGCTAGCAAAAAAACAAAAGTGGGGTTTCTTGTTTTATACTGAGACTTTTTTTTTTGTCAACATGCTAAGACTATTTCCAATATATATTACTATTTTTCCTCTACAATAAAAGACTTTATAATAAATATGTTTTTTGCTTTACAGTACTTTTTGAAATAATTTTTTTAAATATAGAATAAAAAATAAAGCTAGAATGTAGTAATTTTGACTTTAAATACTATTATATAAATAAATATGGAAATAGGTTGGAAATGTTCTAGTATATTACATTCTTAGAAATCAGAATACGATGGTTTAAAAGAGGAATTTCTTTTTATCAGGAAAGTTTGTAAGAAAAATATGACTAACGAATTGTTGGTAATCACTAACAAATGTTTTTAATGTATATTACCATATGGATTAAGCCTTATATAACATCCATTCAAATTTACTTGGGAGTGTATTCAATTAAGAGTTTTAGGTGATTTGTGTAAAAATGACAAATCAACCGTTATTTAAATAAAATTTTTTAAAATTTATTTAAAATTCACTGTTATTGAACTTGACATTTCATAAAATATTTTGAAATCCACTGTTATTGAAAATATTTTAAATTTTGGAGTTTTAATATTTTAAGTGATTTTAAAGTGTTTGAGTGGAGTTTCTTAGTTAAACAAATAAAAATTAAAATCCCATAATTTTAAGTGATATTCTAGGATGGTCTAACAAAAATCACTTAAAACTCTTTAATTTCTTCAAATCATTTACAACCTCGATAAAAATCAAATCACTTCAAATTTTATATTCATCCCCTTTCATTGACCTTTCAATTTCAGAAAGATTTCCAAAAACATGACGTGTGTGTGCTCATGTCATGTAGTTTGACTTAACCAATGATTTTATTTACTTGCTTAGTCGATATACATATATATATATATATATATATATATAATAGTTTTGTTGTAGTGAATTAGGTTATACTTATACACCAACTTTCATGAAACGAATTCAACCAATTAAACTATTATTTAATTAACATTAACTGGGTTTTGTCATTTAATTAATTAATTCTAAATTCGTTTTCGTAGGATCTTAGTTCAATAGAATTAGAATCTTACGACCAAAATTCATAAGAGTATACAGAGTTGTTGCGGTATTAAATCATTTGACTTTGTAAAATTTAAGTTATTCTTCTTTTTTTTGTAAAAAAGAAAAATTAAGTTATTTTCGTTCAATGGTAAGCAATTATACGTTATTTAAATTATAATCATATTGTTAATTGAATATTTCGTGGAGTAGGAAGGTCAAAAGTGTTATAACGGAATATTTATATTTTGTAAGGTGTTTGTCAAGGGTGGACCAGTAGATAAATTATATTTGTCTGTTGACCTTAGGCTAGCTCTGTTATACTTTTAATATTTTTTAAAAAATCACATCACTTGGGCTAATCTGCTCTTAAATAATTGGAATTTAAAAACTACGGTCAACTCGAATTTGGCTCATTAAAAGCCCATTTGTTATAAAGCTCTATTGTAGAACTTGGCCCATTTCCGGTCGGACCCTAATAAAAATAATCTAGTGATTTCCTTTCTTTACCTCAACAATTGGCCAAATTGACGTTTTTCCTTATATTTTGTTTTCACTCTAAAAACCCATCTTTCTTTTGATTAAAAAAATTCTCTCTTTTTTTTTTGTCAACAAAAAAAAAACTATCTTTAAAACCTCTTTTTTACTGTTACAAATAAAATAAAATAAAACCTTTTGTTTTGAGAAATTTGTTCACAGGTCATTCATTCTCCTATCAGAAATAAAACCCCTTAGATAAATTTCAGATTTAGATTCCAAATCATTAATCACATTCTTATAGATCACAACAAGTTTCTAAGAAATTGGAACAATCTATGTTTTCTCACAGGTCACAGTATCACATAAAAAGAAAAAGAAAAGCCTCTGAATTAACCAGAAACAGAGGATGAGTAACAACATTTTGCAGATACAAATGAGATAAAATGAAGCTCTGTTCCATCAGAATCATTTCATATGAAACTAGAATTAAAAATTTGTAAATCAATGAAAATCTTTATTAGCTTGAAAATCGCCAAGATTTTATTACTTATGGATTACTTCTCATGACTTCCAACAGAAAGTCCTTTGTCTGTTCAAGATCAACACCATCACATAGTCCCTGAAGTATCTAAATTTGTTCACAGGTCATTCATTCTCCTATCAAAAATAAAACCCCTTAGATAAATTTCAGATTTAGATTCCAAATCATTAATCACATTCTTATAGATCACAACAAGTTTCTAAGAAATTGGAATAATCTATGTTGGGAAATTGTCAAAAATACCACTTTCCTTGTACCACTTTTCAAAAATACCTTAATCATTTTTACCCTTATTTTTTAAGAGGAAAAAACATGTTTATAACCCTAGAGTTAAAGGGTGGTGTAGGATGAGGTAAGATTTAGGAATGTAAAATTTAATATTCTAATTAATTTTAAAAAAATTGTCTCTTAAAAAAGTGATATTTTTAAAAATATATTTTTAATGAAGGTAAAAATAAAAAGTGGTACAACAAAAGTGGTAAACTCGAAATTCTCCTTTCTCACAGGTCACAGTATCACATAAAAAGAAAAAGAAAAGCCTCTGAATTAACTAGAAACAGAGGATGAGTAACAACATTTTGCAGATACAAATGAGATAAAATGAAGCTCTGTTTCATCTGAATAATTTCATATTAAACTAAAATGGAAATCAATGTAAATCTTTATTAGCTCAAAAATCTCAAAGATTTATTACTTATGGATTGCTTCTCATGACTTCCAACAGAAAGTCCTTTGTCTGTTCAAGATCAACACCATCACATAGTCCCTGAAGTATCTGAACAGAGGAACAAATAAGAATGGCTCCATTTGAAGAAGTTAGTGTAATGTCGATGACCTCAAGTCCCATAAAACTCATAACATCCATGAATTTAGTAAAGCTCCCAGGTCTCTTCTCTGTTGTGATCTTCAACCAAAAGTTCCTCTCCCCAATCTTACACAACTGCACATTCTCCTGTCCAAAATAACCACAAAAAATATCATCAAGAAACTTTAAAAAAAAAACAAATCAAGAACAGATTGAGAAATTAAAAAAAAAAACCTCAATTCCGAGTTTCTTCATCTCCACTTTCAAATCAATAGTTTCAACTTCAGGTTTTATAATCTGATCCATTTGTTGTTCATCAATCTCAAGAGGAGCTTCTTCCATATCATGAAGCTCCTCTGTAAGATTCTCAACTATCTTCTGAAGCTCTCCTATGTAAGTAATTGCATCTTCAACAATACTCGCTTTAGTCATCTGGAGATAAAACAAAAACTACAACGATCATCACTAAAACACACACACACACAAAATAAATAAAAACTTGAGATTGTGGATTTACGTTGGTGACAATTGGAACATGAGACCGCAAAGCCATGAGCCGACCATGTAGCTTCTCTCTTCTACGTCTCTCAGCTTCAAGATTTGGAGATTTGAAGCTTTCATTGCCTTCATCTTCTTCCTTCTCTTTTCTTACTTGTCTCCTACGGCTAATCTTCACTGGCTCTTGAAATCTGTTCCCTCCTCCCATTATTTTTCCTTCCTTCTCTGATAAATTTTCAGACAAAAGTTTTTTTTCTTTTTCTTGTTTATGTTATAATTGTTAAAACACATGAGCTATATAGTTGCTTCTCATGTGTGGAGAGAGAAAGAGAGAGAGAGAGAATCTTAGTCTGAGTTTGTTATTATTGATGTGGTTTCAGTTAGAGTCAAACAAAAGAGAATATGATTACATTTCCTATTATTTATTTATTTTTCATTTATAGCAAAAAAATAAAATAAAAGAAAACGAAATAACATTTTATGACAGAACTTGAGGAAACTTGTTTATCAAGGCACCGAAACACGAGTCCTAACAGACAAAGGAATGACAACATTTCGAGTCCCATCAGTCCAAGTGAAGCTACCAAAGTAGTAACCAGTGTCACTCTTATGACTCGTCGTAACCCTAACTTTAAACCCAAGTTTCTTCGTGGTCGAGTTAAACACTAGAGTCTCCGGTTCAACAGCAATCTCCACACCTTCCGGAGCCTCGACCACGGCTCTATAAACCGAATCCACAGGTCCAACGTTAGTCACCGTTCTCTTGACCGTCACTTCTCCGTTAAGGTTTGGAATGGTGATGGCTGGATAGTTAACGTCAAGAACAGACGGTAACGGAGACGAGCATTTTGTGGGTATCCCGGTGAGTACAGTGATTGAAGTGTCATTGTAACCAGAGGCGCAGAAGTAGAAGATGTAGTCGTCGATGTTCATGTCGTAAACTAGTCCTGGATCTTTGGCTCTTTCAGCGTTCACGAGTCCTGCACCGTAGTCAAATGGATCTGCCAGTTTCCTTGGTAGCCCTTCCGCGAAAATCGGTTCCCCGAACGGATCGGTTTTCCACGCTACAATAAGAACAACAAACCTCAAGATTAGGCTTAAGAATGATGTTATTTATTAGGGACAAAGTTGGAAGAAATCCTTTGTAATAAGGATCGGTTCAACTTAGGAATGAGATTTTAAACCAAACCAGTCCAATCGAATTTCGGTTAGTTTTTGCGGTTCCATTCAGCAAGTTATAAAAAACTTTCGGTTTTTGGTTCGATAATCTGTTATAGTTCGGCTTTTCTTTGTAAGATTTTCTTTTTATTAATCAAATTTCGAACTGAAGTAACCAAAATTATCTGAATCTAATCCAAATTTTGAAGCAAATTAATCGAACTGCTGAACTTAACCAAAATTTAACCGATTTTTTAACCAAAAATCGAAACCAAAAATTTGGTTAGATTGGATAAAAATTTTAAAACCGAACTACTTAAATACCAAACCGAACCAAACAATTTTTTTTCGATTCAATTTGGCAAGATTTTGGTCAACTTGAACTATCCGAATTTCGAACTACCGGAACCCGCATGCAAGTTCACCTATCAACAATTGACTTTACATTGAAAGTCTATCTAAGGCCATCATTATCGCAGATTATTAAAGGGTTTCTAAAGTCATGGGTCCCACGTTTTTTTAAAAAATCGGTTGTAAAAGTCACGAAATAAGAGTCGATTATGGAAAGTTTCTGATACTGTTTTGCGGGCCCCACGACACATGGCGGCCCGCGATTGGTTCCGTTTTTCAAAATAAAATAAAAAGAAATTTAGAAACCCAAAACGGATTTCACCCGATAATCATGCTCTAACTTAATACTTTTTTTCTTGGGTGAGGAGAAAAAGGGTTTCGTTTTCAAGAACCTGTAGTCATGATAGCTGATTTTAAAGCAGCAGGAGACCAGTCAGGGTGTAAAGCTTTGAGTAGTACAACGACTCCGGCAACAATGGGAGTGGAAATGGATGTTCCTTGAGTTATGGTGAAATCTGCTTGATATTTCTTGTTGTCATTAATGTCAGCTGTTAGAATCATCGCACCAGGTGCTACGATATCAGGCTGCAACATTAACATACAGCCTTGTTGAAACAACAGTCAAGATTCCAAAAAACAAATGTTTCGGAAGAAGACAAGCAAAAAAAAAACCTTGAGAATGGCTGGAGAGGGTGCACTAGGCCCTCTACATGAGAATCCTGCAACTGTAGTTGATTTAGGTCCCACGAACGTTTTCCCAACACTTATTCTAACCGTTGGTGAACTGTAGAGACACATAAACATTTAGATGTCATAAACATTTAATAAATTTATAATAGTTTGGAGTTCTATTTTTCGAAAATTTTGGGAATCAAGACCAATGTTTCACTGAAGAAGAATGATACCTTGAGGAGCGGATGTATTGTAGAATCTTAGTTCCGACTTCATAGTCTACGGCGGTCTTGGGAGAATCAAAGAAAAATTCATTTAGATAATCAGAAGCTCGTGCAACGATCGCCCCTGCGCCACGTAAGTTGCCGTAAGCACTCGTCAAATCTTCATCATTTTTCACAAACGTTAGTGCAACTTTTCCCTGAAGATCAGACGTGACATTTTCCCAATCTTCCACGTAAACTAGTTCACCAAATACTTCGGCACCTTTATACAACGCTTGAGCCTAATACAGTTTTTACAAAAGACAGTTATAAAAAGTTTCTTGAAAAAAACAAGTAAAAAAAGAAGAAACGTTACGTACCATAAAGGTCATGTTATTTCCAAGAGTTAAGTCTACGTAAAAAGTACGGTCAAGGCTGGTTGCACCGATAGTGAATAGCCACGGAGCTACATTACCTATAGTGTAAGCTTCAGGGCCTGAGTTACCAGCTCCAGCTATTACAGGAATACCCTTAGCCACGGCATGGAACGACCCAATGTCAATGTCTTGTGTAAGAGCATCAAATGGTCGGAAAGGAGGTTCCCCTACGCCTATCGAAATCGACAACACATCAACCCCATCTTTAATGGCTTCATCAAATGCTTTGACGAAATCTACCATAGCTGAAACACCAGGAGTGTCTGTATCCCAGCTGATCTTGTACATAGCGATACGAGCCTTTGGAGCAGCGCCTCTCATGAGTCCAGGTGCAAGACCCTTGTATGAGGCGTTAGGCACGAATGAAGCGGCTGCTATTGAAGAGACCATTGTTCCGTGGCTTATTAAACCTCTTGGTGACATATAATCGAACTTGGTGAGTTTGACACCTGGATTTTTCTCATACAAGCCATCAAGGAAGTACTTTGCTCCTACTAACTTCTTGTTGCAATGCTTTGCTGGGTCAAACCTTGTTCCGGCTACACACCCACCTTTCCAGTGTTTTGGTATTGGTCCAAGGCCTTCGTCGCTATAAGCTCGAGACTCCGGCCATATTCCTGAGTCGAGAAAACCGATGACGAGGTCACTTCCCATGTCGCTTTCGTGGAGGATTCCTTTGGGAAGAATCGGTGAAAGGCCCAAATAGTCAAAAGTTCTTGTGGCCTGCAACGATAGCTTTCGGTTTGATGCGACGCTGAAAACATCAGGACGGTCTGGGTAATGACATCATACAAATGTGTTAGAAGATGTGTGTACAAAGTCTTTCTTCACAAGAGCGAGCTCTCATAGTCTTTCATATGAAAGACTATGTTTTTTTGGAGACTATCTTTACATGTGGCAATTAATAGTGGCTAACATTATGAAAAAAATATAAGTTGAGATGATAGACTATGTTTTTAAGAAACTCTTTTTATATGTGTCATTTTTTTTAGTGGCTAGCATTTTTAAAATAAAAGTTGAATCATGCGCAGATTCTTAACCAAAGTTGATGCTCTTAGAATTTATAAACTATTCTGCTTCATAAAATTACCCTAAAATTCAAAAAGACAAACCTGAAAGTTTCTTAGCTTGTGACTCTGTAAGCCTGGCTGCAAACCCGGAAAATCCATGGTGATAGTTGTAGATGATGGACTTTCTAGCAGCTTCCGGGCTTTTTATAAAATCAAAACCAAACAACAGAATCACCAGCTTGAAAGTTTATGACACATTCACCATCATCATCAACAACAAAGGCAAAATCAAGAACCTATTTAGTTTATGATATACCTTTCGAAAACCGATTCCAACATCCTGTGGTGTGATTCAGAGACCAACTCAGGATCATCATGTTGCCTCTCGCCTAAATAAACTATATAAGCCTACATAAATCAGAAGAAAAATTCATTAGTCGACCAAACATAACATAACCACAAATTTGGCAAACAAAAAACATAACATAACCAAGGAAAGACATAAAAAGGCAGAAAAAAAACATTTTACAAACCTGTGTCTCCTCATTGCTGCTTTCTTGAGCAAAGACGCAATTTAGAAGGAACAAGAACCCAATAAAGAGACATGCTTTGGAACTTTCCTTTGCAAATCCCATGTTCTTAGGTTTTAATTTACCTTTTGGGATAGTTCTAATTGAGACTGCATTTTATGCTTAAATAGACTTCCAAGAAACTTACAGAACAAGAAACATACATGAATTAGCAGGTAGTTTCGTGACAAGAAAGCATTCACCAAAAAACATAACAAAATTAATTAACCTAACAAACTACAAAGTACAAACCAATGTGATAGTTTTTTGTCCATATATAGCTTTAACAGTTTTGTAGTAGTTCCAGTTGATTTTAGGATTTTGTTATATTTTTAGCTGTTGCATAAACAGCTATTTCCAACAAATCTTATCTCGTATCTCTGTTTTTTTAATATCTGCAATTCCAAAATCGAAAAGGAAAATTTTTGATGATATGATCTTTAGTTTTTATTTGTTTGAAACATATATAATCTTTAATATAATCCTTTTTGTGGGATTCGTTCTTTTTCTAGGTTTAGGGTATTTAGAGCTTCATATACCAAATTTGAACCCATAGGGAACTAGCAATTCCCCAGTTAGGGTTTAGTAGGAACTATGAATTGCAGATTAGATACAACAAGAGTTACAAAAAAAAAAAAAGAATTAGGCTCACAATTACTTCAATGTAAAAAAGAGGAAACTAGAACCAAAGAACAGAGGAGGATAGAGAGAATCTTGTTTAGGTTAATTAATGATTTGCAGACCTTTTTTCTCAAAATAGTTTACTAAAATAAAATAAAAAATGAATCCCTTAAAAAATTATTAGAGCTAGTTATAGCTTATTAATTAACAAAAATAACTAGTTCATCACTATAGATGATCCCATTCCTTGATGAAGTATCCATTTGATCATTTTATTTATATTTATATGTATTGTAATTTGTAGATGATCCTTTTTTTTAATCGTCAACAGATTTCATTAATAAAAATTACACCTCCCTGTTTATTACATCTAACTAGATCATCGACAAAACCATTACCAGCATTTCTACTAATCTGCTTAAAGGAAAAAGTATAAATATTAAATGCCCTACCTATGTCTTGCAGATAAATTGCTATTGGCATATGCTTCAGTTCTGCATTTTCTCTTTGATTCAACTACATTCAAGAGAACCATGGACTGGTTCCAAATCATCACAGAATGTTATATTTGTATAGCCGAGTCTACCAAAATTAGTTGTTGCTTATCAAAATGCTTCTGCTTCAGCCTCTAAAAGTGGTTGGATAGGTGATTAATTTCCTCACATCACCCCCAACCAAAACAGGTGCAGCTAATGATGGAATGCTTGGTGATGAGTAGTAGTAGGAACATCATTTCTCCAATGATTATGAGCTTTATCTATTGTAAAATAAATATAACAAAATGTTGGTCAATTTTCTCAAATATATATATATATATATATATATATGATTGTTTAATTATCTTACTAATATTTGAAACCACAAATAAATCGTCAAACTTTAGTGATACCAAATGGACTCAATATACAGCTTCGTACTAAATTTAAACATCCCTAATTAAAATCAAACAATACAGTGAACTGAAGCTTGAAACTATTTTTTTTCTGGTAGAATCTTATTATAGAAACCAAACATCTTTTTCTTTTCTAACTTCTTTTTTCATATTCATGTATAATATTTGTTTTTTTTTTCCCATACACAAATGGATTCCGTGATAACATTATCTTATTAATAACAATTTACAGGAAAAAATTATCGATGAAACGTGTCCTTGCAGCAAGTGGGATTGTGACATTGTGAAGTCCATCACTCCAAGTCAAACTCCCAAAGAAAAAGTCAGTGTTCACCCTATGTGTACCCGAACACACACTCACTGTAAACGTAGCCTTGTTGGTTCCCTTCTTAAACACTAGCTTCTCCGGTGAAACCTTGACGTTGAATCCAAGCGGAGCCTCGACCACAGCCTTGTAAACCGAGTCAACGTTGCCTACGTTGGTCACGGTACGTGTCACCGTGACGTTCCCCTTGAGGTTTGGGATGGTAATAGACGGTACGTTGAGGTCAAGAATCGATGAACCTGAGCTCGGACACTTTTTAATAACGTTTCCTGTTAGAGCAGAAACTCTTTTGTCCGTGTAAAGAGCTTCGGAGCATAAGTAATGTACGTAGCCATTGATGTCCATGTCGTAAACAAGACCAGGATCTGTGGCTTTCTCCATGTTCACAAGACCTCCTCCGTAATCAAATGCAGTGGCTAGCTTTCGGGTAGATCCACCTGCTGCTAGAGGCTCGCCGTATGGATCGGTTCTTGTGGCTGACACATGGAGAGTTTGGTTAACTGCTGAGTTTGTATTGAGTAAAGAGGTTAAAAAGAAATATAAACTAAACTAAAAACCTGTTGTGGCAAGAGCTGATTTGATTGCAGCAGGAGACCAAGTAGGATGCTTAATCTTGAGAAGTGCTACGATTCCAGCAATAACAGGAGTTGCCATTGATGTTCCTGAGTAAGCATACTCGCTTGCGTCTTCATCTGTAGGTATTCTAGGTGTTAGTAAGGACACACCCGGGGCTGCTATGTCTGGCTGCATCACACGGAAAAAAGAAAGTTTACTACTACTTATAGCGACAATAATAACATTACTATAGTAGCCCCGGGTGTGATAATCAAATAAAATTTAATGTGTTTTCTTAATATGTGTGAACAAATTAAAAAAATTGTATTTGTTGAAGTGATCCGAAACAACAATAGATAAAGGAAACAAAACCTTAAGAATGGCAGGTGAAATGGAACTAGGCCCTCTAGCTGATGATGCTCCCACTTTACTTGCTACAGTTTCACCAAGTACCATCTTGTATGGACTTATCTTAATCTTGGGTATGCTGCATGCAAGCAAAGACACAACTCAGATACTCATATGTAAGAAGAATTAGATGTTATTTTGATAGAGCAATGTTGGTGAAGATCATAACCTCGTGGTTGTTTCCATGTAGAAAAATATCTCTGAGGCAGTGTCGAAATCCATGTAGATACATGGAAAGTTGACGGGGCAGTCAAGAAGATCATTCATATGTCTCACATAAATTACACCAATAGCACCATTTTCCTGAACTATGTCTGGCGTGGGCACCACGCCGTTAAATTCAAAATACATCGCAACTTTACCCTTTGCTATAGTAATGTTATTATGATCGGTACTAAACATCAGATCAGTGAAGCCAATCTCAGGTCCTGTGTACATACTCTCACCCTGAAAAGCAAACCAGCCAAAAAGAAAGTTATAACTAGCTTTGCACTTTGTATCGTTAGAACATGGCCGGTTCTGAAATTTTAGAGACTATAGACATAAACTACGAACCTTTAGGGCATGTTTATTGGAGATCTCTTAGCCAAAATAAATTATGTTAAGAACCCCATTCTAAGAGCCCGGAGATAAACATGGTCTTATGTTTTTCAATACTTGAGGGTTTATATTTATTTATATAAATCGTTTTGATAATTTTTAGAGGTCAAAACCGATGTCTCTTTCGTTTGTATCCAGATCCGACCATGCATATAGAGTTAAAAATGTACACGTACCCGCAACGTTTTGTTGTTCCCGAGTGTGAGGAGGGTGGAGAAAGAGCGGTCAAGGGTGGTTGCAGCCACAGTTAATATCCATGGAGAAACGTTAATAACCGATGCACTACGAGGTCCACCGTTACCAGCTGGAGAAACAACAGGAATGCCTCTATTCACCGCATGTAACGCTGGAATCGCGATATCGATCTCAACGTCAAGAGACTTGATATTTACTGCACCGCCGATAGAAACCGACAAAACATCAACACCGTCGTGAATGGCTTCATCAAAAGCTTTCCAGACATCAGCAACTGAACACATGCCACCTTCCACATCCCAACATGCTTTATACATGGCTATACGCGCCTTAGGAGCGCCACCTCTCATGGTTGAACCAGATGGGAGGCCTGGAAAAGTCACGTTAGAGACGAAAGAACCAGCCAAGGTTGAGGATACTTGAGTCCCGTGGCCATTGTGATCTCTAGGAGATAGATGTTCTGCACTACTGTTGATGCTTGTTTTGAGATCTGCGTTAAGACCATCCATGTAGTATTTAGCTCCAATAAGCTTCTTGTTGCAATCTTCAGGAATGAACTGGTCCGCGGACACGCATTGTCCATTCCAGTGTTTTGGTATTGGACCATATCCATCGTCGTTGTAGGCAGCTGATTCTGACCATATCCCTGCTCATATAAATTAATCTCGAGATTGTTATCCTTCTGCTGAGAATGTAACAAGCTGACATAAAGATTGATATAATATATATATACCAGAGTCAATAACGCCAATAATAGCACCACTTCCCATGTTGGTCTCATTTAGAAGACCTTTAGATGAAGCTGGAGTTGAGAAAAGACCTAAGTAATCCCATGTCCTTGTTGTTTGCATCACAAGTTTTCGGTTTTCGATAAGAATAATAACTTCAGGATGACCTGGTAGACAGAAAAAAAAACAATTTAACAAAACCACATTTGGTGTTTTTAAATTTGTGAACAAGAGAGAAAATACTTTTCAATTTTTCTGCATCTGCTGGTGTGAGCTTGGCTGCAAAGCCAGAGAAGCCATGGTGATAGCTGTAAACCATTGACTTCTTGGCTGCTTCTTCACTGTAACATTAGATTCAAACCAAAATGTAAGCTAAGTTATATACACGAGAATCTTCAATGCAACCATTCATTTCACCTTCCAAGAACAGTTTTCAAGATTTCAAGATGTGATTGAGTCACCAACTTAGGATCATCTTGTTTCCTTTCCCCCAAGTAAAATATATATACCTGTTTTTTATCAGAAACATATAAGAAACTGTAACAATCTTTCTTTTTACCATATCTAAAACACTTAAGACTACATACCGGGAACTCAGGGACAAAAGGTGGTGGTGGGGGAGGGGGAAAACCTGACATATAGCCTCCCATCTGGTTCAAACACATATAAGCAATTAAAACAAGATTGGTTCCTTCACATATCCAAAACCATTAAGACTACATACATCTATCACAATATTGCCAGAAGGCGGCATAGCAGGAGAGTCAGCCACGGCTGATGTCTGTGGAGGATTGGCCTGGTCAGGTGTTGTTGCAAAGCTAGGCACTCCATTTATGATTAACACAAAACCAATTGATATAGCAACAAAACACAATCTAATAGAACCATCCATTTTTCAGAGTTGATTTCACAAACCCTGCTTTGATAACATTCTCCAAGCCTTTCCTTTGGGTTTATAGACAGAGGATTCTCTAATGTGTTTAAGATAAACTGATTTAACAAAATTTGGTTCCAAAGGTGGCAAGTACACAACTGATTGCATCTTACGGAAAATAAACGAAGCACAAAGGTGGGTGGTCATTGTCCTGATGGTTATGCACATGCTAAAATTAGAATGTAATTATGACAGCTATGGTTACAATAGTTACAAATAAAAAACGGAATATAATCATGACTTATGTGTTGCGGTGGATAGCAATGTCATCTTGTTAAATTAAGTTACTGATGATGGTAGGTAGAAATCTATATCTCTTCTATATTTATCAAAAGATAGTATAGAGTAGTTTCTACTAAAATAGTAAAGGGTTTAGTTACAGAAATGATGTTATGTATTCATAGCTTATAGGATAATCATGTGCTTCTGTTATTGCTCAAATGTCTCAGTCAGTGAAGCTCTTAATCATACCAAGAACAGCAAGCCTTACCTGCATTACTTTACTAGGTTGTATACATTCTTTCTTACGGCATCAAAGAAACACATAATTATCAGACATGTCATCACCGCCTTCTCGTGCTTTTGCAGAAACCGTTACTTGTTTTGACGTTAGGCCCAGCTCCCAAGTCATGGATGGCGAGACGAGACGTTATTAGCTTTGTTTGAAGCCTGTTTCTTTGGGCCTTTCAGCCCATCTTGATGTATTGGGTCAAAAACGACTGGAAGACGCTGATTTGGGGAGAACTAAGCGTTTCACAGCTCAAAAGTTTCTTCTTCTTTGCTTGGCTGCTTTGTCAAGAATCCGAATATTAAAAAGTTTTTCTCATTAACATGGAAGGGAAGAATAAAGAACACAAATACAGTTAAGCAATTGGCTTAAAAAGCGTACAATTAAACAACTAGCCAAAATAAATTTCATTAATTATTCCTCTAAAATATGGTTTTGTTCTTTCACCACAATTTATTTTGATTTTCTCATGAATAATAAGTTTAATGCATTATTTATCCTTTAAAAATGCAAAAAGGTACAAATATCAATGGAAAAAATAAGTTTTTACATCAAGGATCACAGCTAAACTTTTATTCTCTAACATGATCTTTAGTAAAAATGCAAAAAAAGGAAACTTATGTTCTACTTTATTCTTATTCCATCCAACCTAGAGAGTGTAAGGCTTAAAACTCTATTTGGCCGCCATAAATACATGGACAAGTTATTACTTCAACAACAGCAACCCTTTCTGCTTCTTTGTTTGCTGGTAAGAACTTGTTTCAAGGCAGATCAAAGCTGTAAGAATAAAAATGTCAAGGAATGTAGGGTTCTTCATCTGCATCTTGATCCTAGCCATGGATGTTTCAGCTGGCATTCTCGGCATTGAAGCTGAAATAGCTCAGAATAAGGTACATTACATACCCACATACCCAAAACTCATAGCAGTTGCGGACTTTCGCTGATTTGCTTCTTTGGGGGTGCAGGTGAAGCATCTGAAGATGTGGATATTCGAGTGTAGAGACCCGAGTCACACAGCCTTCAAGTACGGCTTAGCTGCATGTATCCTTTTGGTGTTAGCCCATGTAACGGCTAACTTTCTTGGTGGGTGTCTCTGTGTTGTCTCAAGACAAGACCTTGAAAAATCCTCTGCCAACAAACAGCTAGCTGTAGCCTCACTGATATTCTCCTGGTAAGTCCAAACACTACATTAACAGAACAATGTGTGAATCCTTCTTGTGGGTGAAGAAGAAACTTGCAGAGAGATTTGACTCATGATTCTTTTTATGTGTGCTTCTCAGGATCATATTGGCAATTGCATTCTCCATGTTGATCGTAGGGACGATGGCAAACTCAAGATCGAGGAGAGGCTGTGGGATTTCACATCATCGGGTTCTGTCCATAGGAGGAATCCTCTGTTTCATTCACGGACTTTTTGCTGTTGCTTACTACATCTCTGCAACTGCTTCAACACGAGAACAGGCACACACAGGCCATGCTTGAATAAAAATTTGTAGACCATGTTTTTTATAAACTTAACCCAATGTTTAAATCTGACTAAAAAGATATATATACCTACACGTTGTTTGCATCTACCATTCTTTTCTCTGCTGGATTTAGTTTTCTTGATGAATGTGGATGCATGGGAAGGTAAGGTTGTGGAACATAGCCTTCTAACTTCAACTCTTCGAGTAGTAAATGTAGTAAAGAATGCATATGTGAATACTCAGGATGATTTTCATCGCCGGAAACAAACGAATGGTTTATTTTGTTGATTTCTATCCAACTAGTACCGGGGACTTTCTCAACTCCTCTCTCTTTCATTATACTTCTTGCTTTAGTCACACCTCCCCATTCACCAGCATCAGCATGTGCATTCGAAATCAAAACATAATAACCAGAATTCTGAGGATCCAAATCCATTAACTTGCTCGAAGCAACTTTAGCAAGTTCGACGTTCTTGTGAAGCCTACAGGCTCCAAGTAACGTTCCCCAAACTCCTGCATCTGGAGCAAACGGCATGCTCTTAACGGTTTCATAAGCTTCTTTTAACCGACCAGCTCGTCCAAACAGATCAACAAGACAAGCGTAATGCTCTTGCTGCGGTTGGATTCCGTAATCTTCAGTCATGGATCTGAAGAAACGAACTCCTTGGTCGACATCTCCAGCGTGACAACATGAAGATATTATCTCAAGAAACGTGATTTGATCAGGACAAGTACCATTGTTTTCAACCATTTCATTAAACAAACGGAGAGTATCTTTTAGCCTCCCGTGGTTTCCATACGCAGCGATGATGGTGTTCCACGAAACAATGTTCTTCTCTTTCATCCTCTCAAACACATTCATTGCAGATTTAAGGTTTCCGCATTTAGCATACATACCTATCAATGTACTTTCACTATATACATCAGAAGCAAGTGAACAATGCCTTGTCATAAAACAGTGAATAGCTTTCCCAAAACTTTCTGAAGCTACGCTGGCACAAGCAGAGAGAACACTTGAGATACTAACACAATCAAAACCTATTCCAGAAACTCCCATCTGACGGAAAACATCAATAGCTGCACTAGGATCATCGCTCTGCGCGCAACGTGTGATCATTGAGTTCCACGAGACAATATCCTTCTTAGAGAGTCTCCTAAAGATTTCATGAGCAAGATCCATTCTTCCACACTTAGCATACATATCTATAACAGCTGATCCAATATTGCAGCTCGTATCGAAACCGTTCTTGATGATGAAGCCATGAAGCTCCCTACCGAGTTGCAATGCCAACAAACCGCCAATTACCGGTAGAATAGACACCAGAGTTATCTCATTCGGACATATTTCTACATCAACCAGCCGCCTAAACATCTCTAAAGCATCGGTATACAAGCCGTTATGCAAATACCCGGAGATCATTGCCGTGAAGACAGCAACATCAACTGATTTACACTGTCTGAAAATCTTTTGCGCCATCGAAACACCCTTACACTTGAAATAGGCGTCAATGAGAGCACTTGTTAAGAAGATATCTAACGGTATGCTATGTCTCATGATATAGCAATGAATTTGTCTACAATACTCAAGGCTGTCAAACCTAGAGATAGATGGAAGCAAACTAGAAAATGTGATGGCATCAGGTAAGACACCAGAAGAGATCATCTCACAGAAACAAACTAAGCTTTCTTCCATTAGTCCACTCTGAACATATCCAGATATCATGCAATTCCAAGTCACCGTATCAGCACGAGACATCAACCTAAACAACTTACACGCATCATCAAAACTCCCACATTTTGAATACATAGACAGAAGTGAGTTTTTGATTGAGCCTTCAAATTCCAAACCAGAAACAACCGCTAGAGAATGAAGCTGAACTCCGAGATGAATCAACGACTTAGAGGCACACACAGATAAAACACAATCAAAAGTGACAACATTGGGACTAACCTTATCCATCCTCATTACACCAAACCCTTTCATAACATTATCTAAATCTCCACACTTTGCATACCCATTAAGCATCACATTCCATATAACACAATCTCTCTTCCCTACTTTATCAAACAATTCACTCGCAACATCGATCTTTCCATACTCAAGGTAAGCTTTAATCAGAGCACTCGCCACAAACTCATTACAATCCATCCCACGACAAGAAACCGTATCTTTAAGAAACTCAACCCCTCTTTGATTCTTCAAAGCAACACAAGCCTTGACCAGACAAGGGAAAGTGGACACGTCAGCACTAACTCCAAAAGACAGCATCTTGAAGTAAAAAGACAAAGCTTGATTCCATAAACCAACTCGAACGAAACTGGTGATAATCGAGTTCCATGGCCTGATGCTACCACGCTGCAAATCAAGTCTGTAAAACATTTTACCGCAATCTGAAAAGCTTCCACACATTGCATACATCGACAAGATCCTCTCGTCGGTGTAGTTATCGCCGGAGATTCTGTTTAGGATTAGAAAGGCGTGGACTTGCTTGCCTTGACGAAAAAGGGTTGGGTCAGAGCAGGATTGTAGAAGTAATGTGAGGCGACGAGGGAGAGATTCTCCGAGTGACTGAGACGAATGTCGCATTGAAAGGGAAGCGATTGCCGGCGAGAACCGCTTAGCGACGGAGGAGATACTCATAGCCGGAGAAATCACGGCGTAGAAGCTCAATAACTGTCTGCTTCCGATCAGCAGAGAAAGTAAGATAAATAATACGAAGAGAAGATTCAAGGAATAATTAGATAGGTCATCGGAAACTCACTGAGTCAGCGAGTGACCGCCGACAACGACAGAAAAGTTGCCGCGGCAAATTAGGGTAGGGGAAGAAGTAGAGTACAAAGTACAAACACATATGACAAGAAAAATGAGAGATGGGCCTTTGAGTCCGCGCTATTCAGGCCCAATCAAAGTAATATCACTGATACCGACTACAGAATCTGCTCCAATCACAGAGGATTAAGGTAGAAATAGAGAAATTCATAGATAAATGTGGAAGCCCACAGCCTATTGGTTAAAGATATTTTTCAGATTTTGTAAGGTAAAACCTTATCGAAAATTACATACATAATCGTCCATAGATTACATGTTTAAAAATGTTACATGTATAATTGTTATCCATGAAACTCTTCACCAATATTGCAAGTAGTTCATCAAGCATATGTAATCAAAATAGAGATGGTGTGATGACATGATTGATGATTTAACCAGTTTAACATGTAACTACACAACTAACATGTTATAACTTTTAGTCATTTATTGTTGGATAGTGACCTAAACTCGGAATCTGACAACCCAATATTGAAAAACCGACATGTTCCAAATAAAAACACAATTGTGCATATTGAAGCAAAACATCTTATAAACCGAACCTGATGGAAGTATGATTTAAATAAATGTACGATTGAATTTAAATTTAATATATGTTTGGTGGAGGCAAAGGTAATGCATACACAAGAAATTACCAATGTTTTGGGGTAAAATCTTGAAACACAAATTCTGATTCAGGGATTTGAGTTTAAGTACTCAGGAAACAAAAATCAAGAAGAGGACAATGAATTTACAAAGAAATCAAAATGGTTAACCAAGCTTGGCAAGAACATCGTTCAAAGTAGAGACAGTCTCTGAATAGTACTTCTCAGCATCCGGAGTACTCTTCTTCTTCGCCGCATAATCCAGCTACAAAGATAATCAATCAATCATTAACAAACTTGGCTTCCAAGTAATCTACTTTATAAACCTTAAAAGCCATATAAGAAACCAAACAAACCCAAAGATGTAAAACGCAAGTAATTAGGTTAGGTGAGAAACTTTACATTGTTGATGGTATCAAAGAGCTTTCCAGTGAGCTCCTTGAGGGACTTCTTCTCATCCTTGGATTTGGAGGAGATGATTGTGTTAAGGTCATAACGAAGGTAAGAAGCCCTGAGACGGAGATCGTTCTGGACATATGGCCAAGCCTTCTTGTCGATCAGTGACTTCACGTTTACAATCTCTTTCGCAGATTCTTTTGCTCTAGCTACAGCTTCTGTTGGTGGCAATGGCTGTAAGTAAAATCTATCCTTCAACTTCAGTCTCAGATCTCTTGCTTGGTCTGAGTTATCTGTCCCAGCTGCTCACCAACACAAACACATTGTCATCTCCCGTCTATCTCTTAATCAGTGTCGTTTTAGAATTTAAATGTATTAATTTTATATACACTATGATTTTTCATATTCTTAAATCTATTATTCTATGGGTGATTAGATGTATAAGTAATATAAGCAATGATGTTTTTATTTTTAAAAGTATACAAAAATTTAATATTTTTTTAATCTATATATACATATTTTAAATGATAATTAAAATGAAATGTAAGGACCAAGGAGTATCAGCTAGTTAACTTACGAAGACCACCGGAGGGAGGTGGAGGAGGGCCAACTTTGATCGGGACAGCATCGGCGAGGACAGCCTGAACAAACGAGCCACCGGCTAAACCAGCAGCCACGAGACCAATCACAGACCTTCGAGAAGTCTCCGGCGCCGCTTCACTCTGCTGAGCTCTTACGACAAGTCCTGACCTTTGAGCCACTGTTACTCTTCCGGTTACGTTGAGACGGGTAGAACCATTGATCTTCGCGCTTCCTTCAAGAACGGCAGGAGATGTGACACGTAAGCCAACACCCATCGAAGCCATTTTTAAAAAATTTCGTAGAGACGAAAGTTGAAGTGATGATTATTTGTTGTGAATATATGGTTGGTGGGTTTTGGGGTTCAGACAAAGAACACCTTATCTGCACTTTCGATTATTCGGATATGGTTTGCACCACTGGTTTAAAGCCACGTGTCATGCATAGTCTTCTTTTCTTTGTGTCTGGCCATTGTTGGATTTAGCTTAGAACAGTATGGGCTTACTATAGATAGGCCGACTGTTTTAGTTTATCGGCCCAAATGAGCCTGATGCTTTTGGATTTATTTATTTATTGATATTTCTATTCCAACAGTCCGCCACAGTTGATGTTCTTGTTCATTTGCTTCCAGAACATTACTTTCTTTTTTTCTTTTTGATAAAAATGATGAAAAAGTAGTCTTCCAGAACATTAACACAACACAAATTATTGATTTTACAAAAGCATATGAACATTACATTGCCATTTTGCTCCAAATCTCAACTTAGAGATTTAGAGTCTTTTAGTGTTGCAGAAAAATAAGAAAAAGAAAAAACGAAAAAGAAACATTTGATACAGTTTTGTGATTTGGGATAAGAAACAATGTGCTTAACATGGCAGCTTGAACCCCATGTCCTTGCCTGCCACATAATCAGTCCATACATCAAGAGCTCCAAAGCTAGTCATAAGGACTGTGCTCAGACACATCACTGTCCCCACAGAGAACACTATGATGGAAGCTCTTCCAAACTGAGCTACAGCCTTTTGAACCAAAACAAGACCGAGAACCGAAGCAAAGAAGCAAATCAAGGAGAACAAGTAAGCTGCTTCAGTGTTTTGCATACCAAGTAACAAGTATTGAGCTGCTGACATTGTTGCTGAGAAGAACACCATGAATGATGTTGTTGCTGCTGTTATCTGCACCATATCATATATTCAATTAAAACACTTGTGGAGAAACAAAAAAAAAGCTGGTTCAAAAGTTTTCTTTTACTATATACATACCTGTGGTGGTATCCCAGCTTGAAGAAGAAGAGGGCTTATAAGCATTCCACCACCAATACCGAATATACCCCCCAATAAACCGGCTAAGAATGACATTACCGGGAACATTAACCGTGTGGACTGGTCTAGTCTTGTACCTTCTTGATCTTTCTGCTCATTTCAGATAATATATTGTTCAGTATTCTTGTCTGAAATGATTCATCTCATTTGTAGCTTGTTAATGTTGTATTTACCTGATTGTTTGAGGAACTTTCTTGGAGACTATCGGTTCTCGAAAGAGCAAGCTTTGTGAAAACCAAAGCAAGAGGTATCTGTAGTGAAAGTAGAATCCAATACTCAACACCACAAGGCTCTATCGTTATGATTCCCTGCACATAACCAATATAGAATATGAAGTCGCTTATTGTATAAAAGATCTATCAATCTATGGAGTTATATATATATATCACTCTACCTCTCCATTTTTGTTGCCACAAAGAAGATAAAGAACAAAGAAAGACGCCCAAACAACGATCAAGAAACCAAGTTTCGTCCATGGAATCTTGTTTCTCTTCTCTTGAGCTTCAAGAAGAGGTGCTTGAAGACTCTTAGTATCCCCTTCTGTTTCTCCTTGTCCTTTCTCAGCCCTCACATGTCCTTTCCCTCTGGCAGCATCAGACTCAATTTTCCAGTACCTGAGTCCGTTACTACATGTCTTCAAGCTAGACCAAGCGAGGAACACCGCGAAAAGAACAGTGATGAGCCACTCAGGCAAAACTCTGTTGCAGATAACACCAATACTCACTCCAAGAAGCATACAAGGCTCAAGAATCAAGGCTAAATCGTAGTCAAGCAATGCTTCACCCCCAAAGAGATTGCTGATTACATTTGCAATGGAACCACCGGTCACCATAAAAGCAGAGAAGGTGGAAGCTGTTTTCAAGTCAAACCCTGCAACTATAGTCATGATTGGAATGAATAAACCTCCACCTCCGATCCCACCTGCGCTCGAGATTAACGCAGCCATGAAGCATAAGACTCCAGCCACAATGATTGCTGCAGATAGCTTCAGTTCTTGAGCACTTGATTCTTTTAAAGAAGCTCTCCATTCTTGGACTTTGTAGAGAAGTTTAGTATGAGATATTGGTTGGTTCTCTTCTTGTTCTGCATTGATGGCAAAAACACAGAGAAGAAGAAGAAGGGAAACGAAAAAGATCTTCATTGTCTTTGTCTTAAAGCTTGAAACTCTTGTTTGCTTGTGATCTAATGAAAGAATTGTTGTTCTTTATATATAGAAGGTTTCAAAAAGAGTGGTGAGCACATTACATTTGCAAGATGAGTAGGCTGCAAGTAATCTCATTGACTTAAGCACTAAACAATGTTATCTAAGATTCAGATTCATTCATTCACCTACCTGCGATCTGTGGCACTATTCAGATGAAGAACAGTTCTAAGTAGCGGAAGAAGAAACAGTTATCGTCTGAAACTGTAGAATATGTCCTGTCAAATAATAAAGGAATGTTTTAATTTAATTTAATGGTTTGAGATGACATAGTTAATAATTGTGTAATACGTTTTCATCACTCTGACAGATCCCTTTGCATTTTATATTGTATCTAAGAAATAAACGTTTCAGTTTTTTTAATATAAGTGGTTTTTGATTTTTATACACAAATTAATAAAATATTTAGTTTAAAATATTTTCTAAATGGTACTTTATATGTCGTTATAGAGAAAAAATTTCATTTCAAAATAAGTATCGTTTTATAATTTCAATGCAGAATTTATTAACTTTATATGTTTTTTTTTATTTTTTTATTAGTTGAAATGTGGTTAGATGTATAAGTAATTGTTTTTTATCTATAAAATATGTAAAATTAAATATTTTATTTATCTATGTGAATAAACCTAAAACAACACGTAAAGTGAAACGGATATAGTAATATCGTTAACTATCTATTTAATAACAATTGAACCAATTCAATCTGAATTTGTGTTATGAGATTGTTAGTTCTTGAAAATAGACGGGCAAATACAAATTTGACCCAAAAAAATAAAAAATACAAAAAGTCTTATAATCAAAAATGTTAATTAATTTCACAATGAAAGTTGAAAATGTCATGTAATTTGAAATAAATAAAAAATTGTAAACCATCATCTATTTAAAAACAAAGAGACTATACGTTTCCTCTTTCAATTTGATTTTTAAGAAAGAGATAAGAAAGAAAGCGTCCTTCATGAATCTATTAAACATAATAATTAATTTTGTAATTAACTATAAATAAATATGAAGATCCGTTAGCATATACGGTTGACTTAAATTCTTTAATGCTTCTATATTAGAAATTTTGAATTTTAAATTTCAAAAAATAATTTATTAACATATAGATTAAGTAAGAATTTACATAAAATTTTCAATGTAAAGAAACGTGGATTTTCATTAGCCGGTTCATTAAAAAAAATTGTCATTTTGAATCTTTATTAGAAACTAGTGGTTTTCCCGCGCTACGCGCAGGGTGTCGGTTAATTATGTAACACAATGTTTGATTTGAAAGTTTTATATTTTTTAACATCCTATATGAAAGCCAAACTGTTTATATTGTAAATTTTGGTATTAGATGTAGTTCATCTACACGCCTAAAGCTTTTTCCGTTGTGCTTAAATATTTTGCTAATATTTATTTTTATTTAAAAAAGAATATTTATATTATGTATGAATTATTATTCCATAGTTGCTCTTATTTATATTTCATAAACTCTTTAAACTAAATTTTTTCGGTAAAAGATTCAACCTTATTTTTATTTAGTCAAGTTAAATTTGTAATGTGATTGTTAAAATGGTTTCATATGGTTATGCTCTGTTTTTTTTTTTTGAAGGGTTAGATTTTTAATTTATTTGGTTTATATTAGGTTATCTATTTTTATTTATACTTTATATGCTTTTGTCAAATTGTTTTGTATTGTGTCTCTGTCTTTTAGACTATACAAACATATATTTTTATTATTATATCAATATTGCATTTATGTTTGATTTTTGTATGGGATCATACATTAATCTTATTTGTAAGGAATCACATTTATTTAGAGTATAATAATTTCCTTTGTGTTTTATATTTATTGATATTTATTACTCCCTATGTTTCTAAATAATGTATGTTCTAACACATTTCACTTGTTTCTAAAATAATAATATTTTAGATTTTCTATGTATTTTTAATAATGAATTGTCAATTTCCAAGAAATATTAAGTGACAATTTCAGATTAATTGAAATACTATTGGTTAAAAATTATGGAAAATTGTTATATTTTAAAAAATTAATGCATTTATTGTTAAATATTAACTTTTCTTAATTTGTGTAAAAAATAAAATATATATTATTTAGAAACAGAAGGAGTATATTATATTATATTTTATTTTTCCAACTATTTCTTTTTTAAAATCTTTGTTTTGATTACATATTAATTTGTATTTGTGGTTTTCAATCACTTTCTTGATGAAACAAAAAAAAACATTATAATAAATAGACTTTATTCTTTATTTTGATTTTCTATTATTATTGGAATATCTATATTATTGAACTATTTTATGTATATTCACTAAATAATTATCTTTGACTAATTCTTTTTTTAGCACTTTTGACTAATTTTTCATTAACCTTTTTGTTCTGAAAATCGAAATCAACTCAACATATAACAGAATACTCTTTTTGTTTTAGATTCTAAGTTACAGTTATAGTGCTCTTACTTAAATATAATTATTGTTGTATATATATAAGGTTGAATTACTGGTTTTGTCCATCCTGATGTCACATCTAATGTGGAAAATTATACAATAGTTTAGTATACTATTACTGTTTGGAACATATAAATCTAAAAAGGAAAACATGTGTAAATGTGATTATGTAGCTGAAACCAAAAGTTTTGAAAAATTATTTCATCATTACAAAGTCATTATCATAAGGCATATAGAGTAATAAATTTTGCCTAACAATCAATCTTAAACTCGACAATTTACACAACTCGACAATTTCTTGTGTAAAAACAGATGGTGACAGTGTTCTAAAAAACAGATGGTGATATAGTGTTCTAAAAAACAGATGGTGACATAGTGTTCTAAAAAACAGATGTAGTGTTGTATCAGGAGGAAAAGACAGGATAGTATAACTTTATAAGTATAAATTTCAAATTATATATTAGCTAACTTACCTAAAATGTGATTTAACTTATCCATTGATATTCATGTCATAGCTTGCCCATTGATGATGTACATGCCTTGTAATATATCCACATATTTGTATTATGCCGTTATATTTGTATTCATTTCCTGTATGCAGATTCTAAAAGTATTTTAGCCAAATTTGTTTATCATAATATTTTTTATAAGCTTTGAGACGTTCTCAAATTACATGCACTATTTTTTTTTTTAACTTTGGAACAAACGCTTGAGTCAAACATGTAAAATTGTAAGTATCATAACAGTTATAACGTATCTATTTGTTGCATCAAAGAATGTAGGTAGAAGTGGGTTTTATTTAATTTCATGTGTGATTTAATTCTACATGTACAATGGTTTTAGAATTCAATATCCTCCAATTTATTTTTAACATTTCACATCATCTTCTGTTTTTTTCCAAATCATCATTCAACACACATTCTACTTTTACCCACTACAATGATTGTGTATAATAAAATTCAATACTTTATTTTACTATTTAATAATAATTATTTTTATATTCAAATTAAATAAACTAACCTCTATTTATAGATAATTTAAAATGAGAAATTTTCATATAAAAACCAAAAAAATAAATTATTTAATTTATAATATGATTATTGATTTTAAATAATTAAAAATATATAAAAATATCTAAAATCTTTATAAAGTGACATGTGTGGCTGGTGATACTCACTTTTTTTTTAACATGTTAAATATTTTCAACACCAATTAATCTTTATAATCAAATTTCATTTTTTAACACTCTCGTTTTAGTGATTCAATTGTTAAATTTTGTTTTTAACATCCCAATAGTAAATGGTCTAAGAACCATGATATTTATAATTGTGACCGTCCTTGGAATTGGTTAAGTTAGTGTGTCGACTTTGGTTTCGTACATCTACTTGCTGAGATTATTTAAACTTTCAAATTCCAGATGAGATTAGAAATATTGCTTGTTTTGTTTATCTGTAAGTTTTACTTATAAAACATATCTTTAATGTTTTTACATAATGGGGTGACTCTGGTAATGAATGCTTTTTGATTAAAAAAAATGTTTTTACATATGAAATTTATATGCTCCATTGTTCAGGAATTCCTCTGGTAATCTGTTATATGGAGACATACCCTTCCCAGTCTCTGAACTCAAGCAGCTGGACACTTTGTATTTGTAATACTCATAAATTTTTGTGTTTATTTATTTCACGTTCCAGTTTTGACTTCTCGTATATTTTTCGGGACATTCCAACCTGTGGACACATTATGAACTTAAAGAACAATCAGCTCACAGGCCCCAGCAACCGTAACTTAGATTCCAAATAGATATTGTGAGTTATGATTTTTCCATTTATTTAAGAAGCACCATTTGTAAGCTGATTAAGATAAAAGTTTTTAGGTTCTAATAATCATGATGTTTAGTGCTCTTGAGGGGAACCATATAGCCGGTGAGATACAACTGCAACAGATAAGTAAAAGAACCATATAACCGGTGAAAACATTATCTAAAATTGTCAAGGCAATAGTTTCGTAGTGCCCACGCAGAGGAAAAGATAAGTAAAAGAACCAAAAACCAAAAGGAAATAAATAAGATGCAAGACCCTATCTAATTTATTCAAACTTAACAAAAAAGAAAAAATACTAAGTAGCAGCAGAGTAGACATTCGACTTGGTAACTCCCGAAGATGGTAAGTTAAGCATTACATGCTTTTTTCCGGCGTGCCCATCCTCATGAAGTGGTGGACCCTCTGTAGTTATTACACACATATTCAGGCTGTAGCTCCCTCTATAAGTAGCCATCCCTCTGTAGTTATAAGAAAAAATACTTTATGTTATTCTATTTTTTTATTAGTTGAAATGTGGTTATGTGTATAGATAATTATTTTTTATCTAGAAAATATGTTAAATTAAATGTTCTATTTATCTGTGTGAACAAACCCAAAACAACAAGTAAAGTGAAACAAATGTAGTAATATGGTTAACTATCTATTTAATAACAATTGAACCAATTCAATCTGAATTTGTGTTATGAGATTGTTAGTTCTTGAAAATAGACGGGCAAATACAAATTTGACCCAAAAAAATGAAAAATACAAAAAGTCTTATAATCAAAAATGTTAATTAATTTCACAATGAAAGTTGAAAATGTCATGTAATTTGAAATAAATAAAAAATTGTAAACCATCATCTATTTAAAAACAAAGAGACTATACGTTTCCTCTTTCAATTTGATTTTTAAGAAAGAGATAAGAAAGAAAGCGTCCTTCATGAATCTATTAAACATAATAATTAATTTTGTAATTAACTATAAATAAATATGAAGATCCGTTAGCATATACGGTTGACTTAAATTCTTTAATGATTCTATATTAGAAATTTTGAATTTTAAATTCAAAAAATAATTTATTAACATATAGATTAAGTAAGAATTTACATAAAATTTTCAATGTAAAGAAACGTGGATTTTCATTGGCCGGTTCATTAAAAAAATTGTCATCTTGAATCTTTATTAGAAAAGTATCTTCTGTTGTAAAATAAATTTTCTAATTTATAATAAATAAAATTTTTGAGTAGGAAACAATAAATAAATAAGAAAACAAATTAGTTAAGTGAATCTACAAATGGGCTCTTAATACAATGGACCTTACTAAAAGGGTAAACCAAGCCTGTTATGGGCCTTAAGAACGTGCATCATCACTGCGTAAACACACGGATGTGACTAAATTTTTCTTCCTCTCAGATTCTAATGCAAGACATAACATCTGATTTATACTTAAAAAACAAAAACAATTTGGTCAGAGATTTCAAGTCATGTACTCTGTTTCTCATTTTTTTTTTATTGTCTTTCATTTTAATGATTCCAAGGCTTCTGCTTCAATAATGCTTTCCTATGTGTTCTTCTTCTTATGTATCTTGACTTTTCTATCGACGACTTACGCTCAACAAAACGTCACCGTTCACACCTTTTGCTTCTACGAAGGACGCATCTTCACATCCAACACTTCATATTCCCTTAATCTCAACCGTTTGATCTCTTCCCTACCCGATCTAACTCCAACCATCAACGGCTTCTACAACATCTCCGTCCAAGGAGAAGTCAACGCCATAGCTTTATGCAGAGGAGATCTCAAACCAAATCAAGATTGCATCGGTTGCATAACAAACGCAGCAAAACAGCTCCTAGAAAGCTGTCCGAACATCGTGGAAGCAGACATATGGTTAGAAAAATGCATGTTTCGTTACACAAGTCGAACCATCTTAGGTCAAATGGAGCCAGTTCCTTTTTATCACACATCAAGCAACGTTAGCGTGACGGACAAGGAAGGTTTCAGCAAGGGTTTAGGTGAACTGTTGGACTCATTAGGGTCGAAAATTGTGGATGCGTATGAGACCAAAGAGGTTAAGTTTGCAGCAGGAGTGAAAGAGACAGTCTATGCCTTGGCTCAGTGTACACCAGATTTGTCTAAATCAGATTGTAGAATCTGTCTTTCTCAGATCTTTGCTGGGGTACCTACTTGTTGTGATGGCAAGTCAGGTGGATGGTGGATGAATCCAAGTTGCTATTTTAGGTTTGAAGATTATCCGTTTTTCGATCTCTCTGTTGTCTCTGAGGAGAAACAACCTCTTGCTCCTCCTAACAATGACACCAAAAGAAGTCATCAAGGTATATAAGTTAATCTGATCTCATGAAAAGTATTAGATGTTTAGGGTTTATCACTTCTATGTTGTTACTTGCAGGAAACGGTACTAAAACTCTGGTCTTTGCGGTGATTCCCATTGTGATAGTTATCTTAGTTCTCATCTCTCTCTTTATCTACTTAATGAGGAGGAGGAAGAAGAATAAAGATCTAAAGGAAGAAGCTGAAAGTAAGTTTGTAAAGGCTATTTAATGATAACCAATGACGTTAAAACCCTGTTCTTGAGTAGTGAATTTTGATCTGCAGATGAAATAGAGAGTGCATACTCATTGCATTTTGATTTTGACACCATAAGAGTAGCAACAGATGAGTTCTCTTTACCGAATAAGATCGGTGAAGGTGGTTTTGGGGCTGTCTACAAGGTTGTTTCATCTTACAATAATCTTCACTGCTCTGTTTCCAGTCTCCATATTAACTATGGAACTAAAAATCTAACAGGGTCGTCTTCAAGATGGGCAAGAGATAGCTGTGAAAAGGTTATCAATACATTCAGGACAAGGCAATGCCGAGTTTAAGACAGAAGTGCTCCTAATGACTAAGCTGCAACACAAGAATCTTGTTAAACTCTTTGGTTTCTCCATCAAAGAAACTGAAAGACTTCTTATCTATGAGTTTATCTCTAACGCAAGTCTTGATCGATTCTTGTTCGGTATTTATATATATAGTCTCTCATTTCATATAAACTTCTCTGTTTCAGTTTGTTTACTCTACTAATGAATATGTAGATCCTATCAAGCGGAAGCAGTTAGATTGGGGAACACGGTACAACATCATCATAGGAATCTCCAGGGGATTGCTTTACCTTCATGAAGGCACCAAGTTTTCGATAATTCACCGTGATCTCAAGTCCTCCAATGTGCTTTTAGATGAACAGATGCATCCAAAAATCTCAGATTTTGGAATGGCAAGACAGTTTGATTTCGATAAGACTCAAGCAGTAACAAGAAGAGTTGTTGGAACTTAGTAAGTCTAGCTACTCAAAACCTAATTCACCTAACAAAAAGAAGACAAGCAAAGGAATCAATCTCTCATGTTTGTTGTTTCTGTAGTGGATACATGGCTCCAGAGTATGCAATGCATGGTAGATTCTCTGCCAAAACAGATGTATACAGCTTTGGAGTTCTTGTTCTTGAGATCATTACAGGTCAAAGAAACAGTGGATTAGGGTTTGGTGAAGACACAGATCTCCCAACTTTCGTAAGTGACAAGAAACACACAAATAAAGATCAACAAAATCTTAAAAGTGATTAGCTCAGTAATGTTTTGCCTCTATTTTTTTTTCTGCAGGCTTGGAAGAATTGGGTTGAAGGAACACCAATGGATCTAATAGATCATCTCCTTTTGGAATCTTACTCTAAGGAACAATCAATGCAATGCCTAGAGATTGCTCTATCTTGTGTTCAAGAGAATCCTACAAAAAGACCAACAATGGAATCAGTTGTTTCAATGCTTAGCTCTGATTCTGAGTCTCTCCAGCTCCCAAAGCCATCACAGCCTGGTTTCTTCAGAAGATCAACGTCGTTTTCGGTCTCTGTTAATGATGTTTCTCTCACAGATTTGTCTCCACGTTAACTGTTGATTTGTAGAAATAGATTGAAAAGAACTGCATTGACAATTTGTATACAGAGTAAAGATTCAATGAATGTGTAAATAACTTGTGCGTTACTGTTGTTTCACCTAACTTTTAAGATGCTATAATGTTGCAAAATTGTCTGCACCTTAAGTGTTGATTGACATGATTGTATAGATAAATTGTTATCAAGGGCTAGAGACCGGTGGTGGTATTGGAAGTTAAGTCCACCGTTTCTCCATCTTAGAAAACATTGATTGAGATAGGTCACAAGGTGATCTCTTATTTACTTTCTTGTTTTTTTTTGGCAGATAGGTCACAATGTGATCATAGAAAACTGTTGCTTGCTTTGTGGCCAAAGTCGGCATAGCTGGTTCAGTAACATATAAAATCTGAACCCTTTTTGGTTCCATTGAAAGAGACAAGTTCAAGACTCAAAAAGTCAAAAAACATATTCCATAGAATTGGTTACTATGTAGCTTTAGGAGGACATGTGATGCTGTTTGAGATCATGTCTCCATTGTATTCATGGTACTAAAAGGTTTTAACCGGTTTAAAGACAAGTGTTTCTTGGTGCAGTTTGGTTCATCTAAACATTTTTTTATGTGGTTACTGGTTAGGTTCGACTTGCCGCTAATAGTCCTGAATTAATCGATAAAGAATATGCACTGTAATTTGACTAGGGTTTATTAATATGCTTTGTGTGTTTCTTATGATGAATATACATTTTTCAGTAACCTAATGAAAAATAACTAAACAGACAATGTCAAAAAATGTGGCGAGCTAACACGAATCAGTGGTCGGGTACTTAGCGTTCCAAGATTTTTAAAAGACTTGAGTTCGAATCCGTTGCAACTTAGATTACCTTAACTTGTGGTCACGCGGATATCGACTAATACTTTCGGCCCATTAGAATACCCGAAAAGAAGGTCCATCCATGAGCTGCACTTTTCCTTAGAGATTAGTTCGGACTTCAGCATGGGGACTAAACAAAAAAGAATAAAAAAAAAAAGAGGCGTGATAACGAAAAAGAAGCAGAGACATTTGAATAATTGCACATGCTCTAAGAACACAAAGCTTAAAGCCAAATAAACAACTATCAAGTTAAGATTTGGTGTGAATTATCTACTGATGTTCATACTGAGAATGCAAGTAAAATACACGTGAAGACTAGCTAAACAAGATATCATTCAACGGTTAATATACTGAATTGTATTTTTTTCAGAAAAAGAAAGGACAGTGAAAAGAGAAGACAGAAATGTAGTTTTGTTTGGAATGTCTTTGATGAAGGACTTGTTTTGTTTTTTACGTAGATATCAAACTTAACTGGCTTAAATTTTCAAAGTTAAAAGTACAGCAGGATGTGAATTATTTAGACTATATAATATAATTGTCTCTCTATATATATGAAGCTAGATATTTTATTTTTAGTTGGTAGTATTATTAGTATGGGGTGCGTTGCATGTATTCATAATTTCAAATGTATTTTAGTGAGACAGCTTCTATGGCTGCAATTCATTAGTATGAGTATGACACTCTCTTAAGCATTAATCAATCAAATAGCTTTCTTTCTATTTTCTCTAATCTTCTTCCGTATATTTTGCGTTCCACCATGTTTTGTTTTTCCTTTTCTTGCATGGTTTTATGGTAGTCACTAGTACTATATCTTATAGTATTTAATTTGCAGTCAATTTTCAGCTTTGGGTTTCTGTAAGGTCATCTTAGTTTTGATTAAAGCTGAAACGTACAAAGCTTGGACATCCTAGTTTTTCTACTGAAATAATAAGACAAAACCACAACAATGTGTAATAATGCAAGCATACGTATAAAATATCCGGTGAACAAAAAACCAAAAAAAAAACATATAAAATACTAAACATGCATTATAAATATTTTGAAAATATAGGTTTCTTAATATATAATTACATGTGATAGCCGACATAAAAATTTACATGTGTTAAATCAGTGAAAATATTTAACATTTTTGGTCAGACTTGACCACAAAGCAAGCAACATTTAAAATTATTATAAATTTTCAACTTTAAAAAGTTAATTGACATGTATTTTTGCTCTCGCATTGTCTCTTTTTGGCTTAGCTTTCGTTAATTTGCATATGGTTCGTATCAAAATAAAAGTAAACCCATAAAGTAGTGACAGTAATCTAATCAACATATTAGGTGGCCTAATCAGTAAAGACGTACAACATTTTATTTCAAGAGTATGAAAATGTTTCGAACTTGAGAGGATTAACATAAATCTGATGAGTCAATTCACTTCTATTTTTCTATATAACATGTCTTTACTAAAAAAATCATCAACCTTTTACCATGAGACGCAAAATAGACTAATAAAATCATTTCAAATAAGTCACACCTTTTACTTGTATTCAAAGTGTTTCATAAATAATTGCGTTTACAGACTAAAATCAACCACTTCAAAATTATACTTTTTGGGAAAAGAGAAATAATATTTACGTGAGTATAAAAATGTTTCAAACTTGAAAATATTAACATATAAAACTGATAAACCAATTAATATCTATGTTCTTCTTCTATATTTATATATAACATGTCTTTTAGGGAGGTTGCATGAGACTCAAAACTAGACTGATAAATTTATTTCAAATAAGTCACACCTTTTACTTGTATTCAAAGTGTTAATTTCATAAATAATTGCGGTTACAAACTCCAATCACTTGTTTCTATAATATGCTTTTGAAGAAAAAATAGAAATAAATGGTTTGTAATAAAGAGTTTAAAACAATAATCACACTTGCTGACTTGCATTTACCCCTCAGTTTTCATCAAAATGACTATTTGCTTTGCAACTTAGGAAAAACATATTATGCGATGAGATAATGTCTAGTAGCACAAGTATTTTAAAATATCTAACGCCCATATGCGTTCTAGATAGCATATATTAATTATTATTTTCATTTGTTCTTCTCAAATTTTGTAAACATTCTCATAAACACTTGATAACATATTTCAGTATTTGTGATTTTTATACAAAAATGTCATATAGCTTAGTCCTCTCCCTGTCGCCTATGTCTCTCATTTTTGTTTTCGGTTTATTTTTTATTCTCTCTCACAAGACCCCAAATTATCAAAGAAAATATCTTGAAGAGTGGCAAACTCTATCTTTGTATGTGAAAATTACTATTTACAGACTTCGGTAATTCTTATGCGTAATGGAAAACAGTAAACAAACATTAAAAGAAAACAGAATATTTTTATATTTTACAGGGTTACCATTTTTTGGAAAAGACAAACTCATTAGGCTGCCAAAAAATGAAAGTTGGTGTTGGAAAACATATGTAATAATTTACTGTGGATTTGGTAGTTGCTATGTTTTCCAGAATGTTATTCTCAGTTTAACTAAAATACTTGGTTGACTTATTATTAATTTAGTTATACGTAGGAAAATGATTATGACAATTTTTAAACTACAACATGGAAATATTAACAAAGAAGAAAATTATATGGAGTCAAATGGAAGAAAAAAAAAAGAGTACCTTTCGAAGCAAGCAGATCATAAAATAGGGAAGTTAGTTGCTGCCTTATTGTTCATCGAATATTTCTAAAACGATAACAAAACTTCGAAATAAATAATTAACCAAAGTTTTGTTGTCATATTATTAAATAACGTCATTCAACAACAATTCAGACACTGATTTCTAATCAATAATTGTGCCCGTGACAACCAAAAGAAAGCTCTATCTATACGCGGCTAATTCAATCCATACTATACGGGATCTATAATGGACTTCTGATAATATGATATTTAAAATCGCCCACAAAACTGTACACACAACCATAATCTTGTGTTAGCTTTACATTTTGTAGAGTTTTATCTTCAAAATTCAAACCTAATCTTACCAATGTTATAGTTTTCATAACAATTGATTTGTAATATTTTACTATAAAAAATGATCGGTTGCCGTACCTGATAAACTGAGAATAAAGTCAGTGTTCACGAAGAAAAATGTATCTTCTGTGTATGTTTTACGTTTCCAAATATTATATAATAACTAAAAAGCAAATACAATAATTTTACTTCCGAGTTTCTAAATATAAACACATATAGAAAAATAAAACAACCTATACATAACAAACAAACATTCTTTTAAAAAGAGGTAATGCATTTCTTGAACTTGATTATACCACTAAACTGCAACCGTGTGGGTTGATAAGCCACAATCTTTAAATCAAAATATTTATAATATAATAGAAAGATAGACATCGTTTTATTCCATCTTTCATCCCACTGAGATCAACAGAGCTTAGTTTAAACATAGGAATGATGATTATGAATAAGTAATTACTCATTAGTCTATCTCTTCAACTCTAGTGCGTGTGACTACAACTATCCTTGAGAAATACATATAAATAAGAAAAGGGCACCAACCCATTTAGAAGAAGTCGCCACATAAATAAAAGTAAAAAAAAAAAAAAGCATTCTCTTCTTCTCTCTTTTCAGGTTCGACATTCCCCTGAGTCTCTCCCCTTTTTTGTCTCCAGCCAAACAAACCTTTATTACCTTTCTTCATCGTGAAACAGAGCATAACACAGAACACAACAGAGACGTTCAGACTCTCGCTGTCTTAATCTCTCACTAACTTCTCTGTCTGAATACCAAAGTAAGTTGATTACATCTTTTTTATTTATATATTTCCTCTTTGGTTATGATTACAATCTTTAAAACGAACAATAGTTGTTGACCTCAGTTTCTTGATAAACATGGTGATCGTCTCTCTGTTTCTTTCTAGGTTTGTTCCTATCAAAGATCGATGGAAACTGGCGGAGCAATTCCGGTTCAAGAAACCGGGTCCGGATATCAAAAACCGGTTAATCCAGACGGGTTTGTGACTATCGATGTCGAAAGTTTCACTCCTGTTTTTAACAAAGACTTCTCTTCTTCGAGTCCAAGAATTACTGTAAGTTCTAATACAATCTAAACTTTGTTTAAGGTAAGGTGGTTTCAAGATTGAGTTTTGGTCGGAAACACCATAATTTATAATTTTGATCAATTATTTTTTTTTCTCTGCTTTTTTTTTGTCTTTTGGGTATTTTTTCTTTTTTTTTGAGATTCATTGAAGCATCGCCCATAACCTTTATAACTACTCTTGTGACGTCGATATATATTTTCTCATTTACTATTTTCTAGTTAAGAAATGGAAATAAAATAGATAAAAAAACCTAATCAGAAGTTGACTTTTATATGTCAGATTTTTATAAATATTTTTCATGCTTCAATCAAATTATTATTGTATGAATTATCATGTGGTTATTTTTCATAGTGACTGGCATTTGTCATGAAGCTTAATTTAGATAGTTTAATTTTAATTCATATTTTGGAGTGGTCTAAATAATTGAATGATCTTAAATTATTGAATTAAATAACTAAAAAAATTGAATTTTTATATTTTCAAAAGCTGCAGAGAAGTATTTCGAGGAAAGGGTCGTCTCCAAGAATGAACAACAACGAGAGAAAACTCCATTGTGACGCAAAAAGTAATGACAGTGAGACCTCATTCCCTCAGTCCCCACTTAGAGGTAAAAACTTAAAAATCATTCTTCAATATGTATAACATTTAAAAAATATATATATGTCATATTCTTGATTTATTATTTCCTTTAATGCATGATACATTGATTAGTTTTCAATAAAGTAAACAATTTAACTAGCGTTTCATTATGCGTATATGGACAAATGCATTTTCCATTGGTACATTTTGTTTTTATCTTCATTTTTCTTGTTACCATGTGATATACTGTAGCATACTAGTATCAAATGGACCTAGCAGATTCTCGTAATAAATTTGTTTTGTGCTTATCTGTGCTGCGAGTCTGTAAGTAATAAAAAATCTTAAATTTGACAAAACTAATCTGGTTTTTGGGAAAGAAACAAATACATCTCGGGTTTTAATAATTCAAGTCGAGTTATTATTATTTTCTGCGGTTTAGATATTTTTCTTGAGATGTTTTATTTTATTTTATTGAGATATGTCCAATCTTCATGGAATGCATTTAGTTTATAATATACATTTTCATCTCTAATGCAAGAAGGTTGCCTACTTTAAACAAAGGTTAATATATATATATATAGTATTTTTCGTTTGGAGGTATATATTACAAAGCGTTAGGTCGGGTTTAGTTAATATGACCAACCCATGCGTTTGTAGCTGTAGACCGTAACTAAAGTTTATAAATATTGTAAACGAAACTTCACCAAATCTCCTTTTAGAGGAATATAGTTTGTTCCCATATAACTTATACTAACTTTATACGTCATGGTTACAATGGTATGTAATGTATGCCACATTACGTATAATATATTTAACTTGATTTCTCATTTTGAATATTTACGTGTGTTTAGCTATACATTAGTTAGCTTTATGCAGACCACGACAAACCAATATTCCAACTTTTTATTCTCTCCTTTACGGCATGCTCACTCATAGCATTATTAAATGCAGCATACAGTTTCTAATGAATACGTTAGACCATGTTTATCAGCGTCTCTTAGAATGGGGTTCTTAACTAAATTTGACTTTTTTTTTTTTTTAATTTTTTTTGTTAAGAGACGGCTCTTAAGACTCTTATTTAAGAGACGTCTCTTAGGTTTTCTTAGTTAAAAGTTAAGAAACGTATTTTAGAAAAGTTAAGAACCTCTGCTAAGAGACCCTCAATGAACATGTTCTTATGATCCATATTATTTTGCCTTGTCAAATAAAGGAAAAGAAACTTTATTCACTGTGATTAATTAAAGCTTGTGGTATGGCATTAATTTCATGAGTTGTAGGAACAAGCACGCCGGAAAAGCCGAGCACCGTGGGGTCCACGGATCATGCAGGCACAGCCACCGCTGTTTCAGCTTCGCCGCTTCATCAGATCACCGTTACTACGTCTGCGGCCACCGCCGGGAATATGATATCCGATCAGAATAGAGAAAGAAGACTTGGTTTTGCGAGGAAGTCGAGTTTTAAACGCTCTCACACTTCTTGGATGTTTGATCCCAAGAAAGTCGTCCTCTTCTTTGCAACTTTGTAAGTAATTATATCATTTCATTTTTCAACACCATTTATTTATTCGGTGAACCCACACTGATAGATAATCTTATGGAGCTCCAAAGGTTTTAAAATATATACCCTCTGTTACTAAAAGTCAATGTTTTAAAATAAAATTTTCTTTCAAAAGAGATGCATGTTTTAAGTTTTGAATGTAATTTTATATCAACTAATAATGGTAATTTATAAAATTCAAGAAATGTAATAGTATTTAAAAAAAAATATTAGTAGTATTGGTTTAGAATTATGAAGAATTGTTAAATACAGAAAATAATACATTTAATGTCAAAATTATTATGTTTTTAATGTGTAAAAACACTTAAACATGTAGGAACAGAGGGAGTAGTACTCAAAATTCATGCATACGTCTCTAATTAACTTTCTGTTTTATAAACCATGCATTAGAGTATTTCTGTTACTTTCATATTTCCTGATTGCATATGAGATAATTAATTAGTTTAGTTAAGTCATTATTGGGTTTAAATGTATAAATTAATAAAGTATAGTATTAAATTATCAAAAGTGACATATGACATGCTACTGCAAATCGGAATATCTGTCACGATTTAATAACTAAAGTTGATTTTTGAAGAATATATGTTTATGGAATGTTAATTCTTGTGACAGGTCAAGCATGGGATCAATCTTGTTAATCATATTTACTCTCTCGATCAGCAAGTCCAATACCGGAGATATGCCTCTCGAATAATAGTAAAGATACAAGAAGATATATGAGATGGGCCGACCTCAGTTTGTGGCTATAGAACATGCTACAATCTCACCGACCTACATTGAAGGAGATAAATAATCAGAACATTACAAAAAAAAAAACAAAGAGCGTAAGGTTGTGATAATAATTATTTTGTATACTTTTTATTTTTAAAAATGGAAAAAAAGGAAACAGCAAGAGAAAGTGGGAAGTGGGCACACACAAGATCATATGAAGATTGGAAAAGAGAGCTTAAGACAAGAGTTTATGACTGTTGTGACAAAGACAGAGAATCTTCTCTTTCTGTTCCTTTTAATTAATTTCTCTTTTTTTTCAATGTATTTTGCTTAGTAATATGTTTTCATTTTGTTGTATTTCTTCATGTGCATGTATATAAGTTGTCGTGAACATTTTTTTTTTTAGTTTTGCTTTGGCTTCACCGTTCACATATAAATGATTTGAGTCGTGTTAGAATTGAATGAAATTTTATTTATTTGCTCATGTGCTATTTATGTTTTGTAATGAACGTTGTGTATTCATTTTCAGAGAAAGTAAACTATACTTTTGAATTTTGAACAAAAAAATAAACTTAGGTTAGTATATGGACCATCTTGAAAAATAGAAACTAACACGCGTGGGGCATTTAAGGGTCACCACATGCTATTCACCTAAGCTATTACCATATTTAGATGTCTTCAAGTATTTGGATCATAAAGTAAGATCTCCCTTTCATAGACTAAGATGCAAGAGTATATTACCTGCCAATGTAGCTACATTATACAACACACCTTGAATTTTGTTGATAACAACCAAAGTTGAAACGTGGTTTTAAAGTTTGATGTTGAAATGTTGCCAAACAAGTCAAAACCCATTGCACAAGTTGGGGTGTGGATTCTAGAGTAATATATGGTTCAAAACCCCTATACAAGTTGTGATTAGTTGATCACAACTGAGATAAGAGTTTAGATTAGAAATTATATTTGTGTACACTTTAGTCAGTTAGATAATTCCTGTTATTTGTTTCAGTTGATTAACTGTGATGGTATCATTGGTCAAAACACACCTAAACTTTATTGACTAACCAACTGTGTTCAAACTACACTGTTAAAATTGCTATTAGCATTCATATTTGTAACATGCATATCTAACATTCATATTACTAACATGCATATCTAACATTCATATGACTTACTGTTTCATCATGTTATATATCATTAAACGTAATGGTAATGGCAGTAAAAAAAATAGGAACAGGATATATAGTTTTCCAATTTGTATTTTGTCTCCATTATGTCGTAATATACCATTTTTTCAGAAGTATGCATTTAAATTTTGGATGATGACAAGTAATACAATTTTTACATACCCAACTCTTTTAAGAGTTCATAATTTTTTTTCTCATTTTTGATGATTAATAAATTGAAATTTTCATGTATTACATAATATGTGTATTTTCTTAAAGCTGAATAATTATGATATTACATGAAAAATATTATAAACGATTTTACAACCGATAATTCTAGATACCTTAGAAAAATTCGCGTCTGACTGTATCATCTGAACCGTCATATCGGATTCACGATTAATTTTTACACCTTGCTGCAGATTTCTTACAAGTTTTTTTTCTATTTATTCACATAAAACTCAGGCACCCTTGTAGAACCATTAATGAACCATTAATCTGTTTATTTCTTATGTTAATAGTTCGTGGAAGAAAAATTTTCAATTCTCTCCAACTTGGATATATTTCTATGGACTTTAGCTTTAGCCCAATAATATGGATTAATGGGCTTTATAAACTATATCTTCTCTGTAAATTCTTCCACACTAATTCAAATTAATAGTTTAGTAGCATTTCGAGATGCTAGGCATCGCTCGATTGCTTTGTCTCTCGTAGTAAAGCCTCAAAACCACTGCAGCAGTTTCCTCTATTGCTCTCTCTGTCACTTCTGCAATACAAAACAATTTAATTTTTTTCCATCAAACCCCTTTTTCAAGAACTTCATCAATCATCATAGCTAGTCTTACCTATCACTGGCCAAGATGGGTTCTCGGCAAAGATCCTCTTAGCAAGCTCAAGCTCTTCCCTAACAGATCTCAACTCAGAGTACTTAGTCTCAAAACTCGTTCCAAGACCAAGACTCTTAGCTCTAGCCTCCCTTATCCCTTGCAACACGACCGGGTTAATCATCAGACCAAAAACCTTTCTTGAATCGATCTCAAACAGAGTCTTGGGAAGATCAACACCGTTCACGATCGGTACGTTAGAGACTTTGTAACCCTTTTGAGCCAAGTAAGTAGAGAGTGGTGTCTTCCCTGTCCTAGAGACACCTACAAGAACAATGTCTGCTTTTTCAAGATTCTCTGGCAAGGCACCGTCGTCGTGTTTGATTGTGAACTCGATTGCTTCGATTCTTTTGAAGTAGTCTTCGTTGAGAGATGAGTTTGTGACGCCACGTGAAAGACCTGAAGGGTTAGCTCCTAAGTGAGAGGAGATTGCGTCTGTGATTGGTCCTAAGATGTCTAGTGAAGAGATGTTCCATAGCTTGCATGCTCGCATGGCTGCTTCTGCCATTGATGGATCAGCTAGTGTGTACATTACCATTGCTTCTTCTCTTGCAGCTTGCTTTATGATCTCCATTAACTTCTCTCCATCCTCAATCTTCACAAATAAAATATATTCATCATCAAATAAAATGTTCAAAAATATTTTTTTTATAAGTTAGTTTAAGAAATTTTACATTGTTTTTGGTACTAAACTGATTTACTTAAGGAAATTCATAAATTAATAATTGTTGTAAATTCCGAATTAAATGAATTCAAAAAATGATATAAAATGTATGTACATTTATGATATATATTTTTTATACAAAATAATACGAATACAATTAATTTTGAAATGAAAATTAAGTTAATATATAATATAGAGAAATACCCTAAGATAACCTTAAAAAAAGTTTTGTCACAAAAATAACCTTCAAGAACAAAAATGACAAATCTAGCTTTTTTTTATTTTTAAAAAATTAATTTTTTTTTTTCAATTTTAAACATCACCCCCAAAACCCCACCCATAACTGAAACTCTAAACCCTAAGTCTAGATTAAACCAAATGGTATAAATGTATATTAGTCATTTTGTTAACCCTTGCGTTAACTAATCTAGACTTAGGGTTTAGAGTTATGGGGTGGGGTTTGGGGGGTGAGGTTTAAAATTGAAAAAAAAAAATTAATTTTTTTAAAAATAAAAAAAATGCTAGATTTGTTATTTTTGTTCTTGAAGGTTATTTTTGTGACAAAAACTTTAAAAATGGTTATTTGAGAGATTTGCCCTAATATATACACCACAAAAAAAATTAATTTTTCAATTTGATATAAAATATACTACATATATGTAATTAATAATATATTATTGTTCGAACATTAAAGAATTCCTACTGTATTTAGCTAGAATTAGTAAAAGTAACTTGTGGCATGTGTAATTTGATTCGGTTTGTTTTTCAAATCCTTAAACCGAATTGATATCGGTTCGGTTTTAATAGCAGGGATTAAATATCGCTATTCGAGACTAAAGAGAGAAGTGAAAGTCGAGAGTACCCCTGAGAAAAGATGTGTATTAACGGGACAGCCACGGTCGACCAAGCAATAATCGAACTGCCCCAAAGCAGCGTTAACGGCGTGCTCCGCCGTCCATCCAGTTCCGTCAGAGACTATGTAAATCGACTTCGCCGCCGTGAAATCCGTCTCGTGATCTCCGTTACTCGACGACACGTCGCTTTCCACCGTTGAATTACCACGGAAATTCACGATCGGACCGGTCGTATTGTTCGACTCATTAATAATCGTACGGTCCACCTTCACGCCGGAGCGTAAGGTTCGTGCTCTGTTCCAGCGACTCAGCTTTGAGCTGAATTTCCGAGGCTTTCGTTCGGAGTCAGGTACGGAGAGGTCTAAGGAAAGGGAATCCGAAGCTGCATGTTTGGGATTGGGGTTGAGATTTGACGAGATCGATGGTGGACGTCCCTGCAACTTCACCGCCGAGAGACAAGCCATTTTTTTTTCTATTTTTTTTTCTTTTTTAGCTATTTTTCGTGTCCCTTCGCATATTATCTTCTCGAAAACTTTAATCTTGTCAGTGAGACTCAAGTTCTTCAAGCCTTAACCAATCACATTAATCAGGATTTCGATTCCGGTTTAAGTTTTAAATTATAGATTTGAATTGAAACCGGAATGATTTTATTATTCCATGTCCTAGTTGAGAAATTTTTTCATTACAATATAAATATCGTTTTCAGTTTTCTATACAAAATTTATTAATTTTATTATGTAATTTATTTTTTATTGGTTAAAATATGGTTAGTTGTATATGTAATTGTGTTTTTATATAGAAAATATATAAAATTAATTAATTCTTTAATACATGTGTATAAATTTAAAATGAACTTATAATAAAAGAAAAGGAGTACATAATTTTATTGAGTTTAGTTTCAGCTACTTTTCCTTATTATTAAAATGCCTAACACATTTTTTTATAATCAAACCGGGTAAAGCTCCGGTTTAGTGTAGTAATCGGTTTTCTAGTTGCTTTTGATTGAATTAACATAATCAGTTTATCTAGAAAACATAATTTATCAAGAAAAATCAAGAAAGATATAGAAGAAAAAAAATATATTGCAGATATCTAAAAGTAAATTAAAAAAATATAAATTAGTATACATGATTAATGAATCTAGGGAGGCCAACTTTATAACCAAGCTTCTTAACATCATCTTGAACTTGTTGTCTGAATTCTCTGAAACTGAAATTTCTATAAGCAGGACAATCACCTGAACACTCTATAACGGCGTCGTACGATGGACACAGAAAATACGCCGTTGAAAATCTTTCCACTGTTGGATTCGTCATCACACGATGTTCCACGCTTTTGTATATGCCATTGCTCCATGCCTAGCATAGCAAAACCACATATAGAGTTCTTTAAAAAAAGAAAAAAGAAAAAAAAAACTAACCTAAGCACATTTAAAAAGACACAACTTATCAAAACCATAAGATCTAGAAACGCTAATCAAACTGATTAAGAACTGTTAGAGTTTAATTACCTGAAATAAGTCACCAATATTGATAACTAGAGCACGAGGGTTAGGTTTAACAGAGATCCATCTATTGTTTTTGATGAGTTGGAGTCCTCCGACTTGGTCTTGGTACAAGATTGTGAGGAAGTCACTGTCCGTGTGTGGCATTAAACCGTACACTTCCGATGGTTTCGGACAAGGTGGATAATGGTTCATCCTAAGATAACATGTGTTTCTCACGCAGTTTTCTTTGAAGAAATTTGATGTTCGTCCTGATTTCTCTGCAAGAATCTCTGCCAACGTATGTGCTAGAGCCTCCGATTCCGAAGCAAATCTCTCCATTGCTGAGCTGTGATACGAGAAGTCAAAACATATTAATCCATATTATATAACTAAGGTGAATTTGTTTTAATGAATATTTTGAAATGAAAAATCATAAAACGTGGAATTTGCAAAAACCGTGAACCCTTGATTTCTTTTATAGTAGTTTAAATAAAACAAATTAAAATCATGAAATCAAAGTTTTGTGAAAATATAAATCATTATTATTTTATGGTATAATGGCATAATATAAATCACTGTTATACGGGAATTATTTGATTTGGTAGAAGATTGTTAAATGATTTGATAAAACACTGAAGACTATTTTTCATTTGTGTCACATCTTTACGCAAAAGGCAAACATTTCTTTTCTTTTTTTGCATCGACAAATTTTATGAGAATACCTTGAAAACACAACAAAAACATGAAAACATTGCTAAAAGTACCACAAGTTAAATACTAAATACTTTCAATAAAAAATTAAAGTGTTAAAGGGGTGGGATTGAGTTTCTAAATGTTTTATAAATATTTAGAAAAATTAGTTTAGTGTACTTTTATCATAAATTTAAGATATTTGTGAAAATAGTTATTCATTACTGATAAATTTGAAAATTAGTATCAAATTTATGGTATAAATGAAATTTACCCCGGAAACATTTGGTAAATTACTCAATTATATCAAACGTTGGCGCATAATGCATATGGTATTGCAAGTGCATGCATGTAAGTATGTAACAAACTTTTTTGAAACTTTGCATGTAACAAACTTACATGACATAAATGGTGAAGTATACTAAGTCAACAGTAAAGAAAGAATGTACTTTCCCCAATGGGAGAGTCGAAGAGAAACGTGATGCAGTTTTAGTTTTAGAACTGACCTGATGCAGCTCACACGTAACTACGTAAGGATGTGAAATGCCAGGAAGTTTGTGAGACATGCATGTTAGTTATAATGAACAAGGGTCCCAAGAAAGGGGAAAGACCTAAGGCCATGTTCATTGCGGGGCTCTTAAGTGGGGTTCATTTTTCATTTTTCCATTTTTTTTTTTTTTTTACTTTACGGCTAAGAACCGGCTCTTAGTCGGTTCTTAGTTTTTCTTAGTTAAAAACTAAGAACCGGCTCTTAACAAAAGTTAAGAACCCCACCTAAGAACCCTACAATAAACATGCCCTAAGAGCACCTCCATCCCTAAACCCCTCCAAAAGTTCTTAACTTTTTTTTTTCAATTTTTTCTTTTTTCTAAAAAAAAAAAAAAAAAAAGAACCACTCGCGGGCCGACACTTGGCAGTCGGGCCCGCGAACAGTGCAAGAGTCGCCTCTTAAATGGGAAGTTTAGTAACCGAACTCTTAACTATTCATCGATGTGACTGTATTATTAATTAATTTTTTTTTTTAAAACCTAAGAACCCCTTTGGGGTTCAGGGTTGGAGGTTCTCTAAGCAAGGGGAGATGAAAAAAAAAAAAGAAAAAGAAAAAAAAAAGGTTTAATCAGGTTGCGAAGAGAGGTACGTGTACGTGTCCAACCCACTGGTTCTCAATGATAGAGATATCTCCTACCTGTTAGGAACATGGGACCATCTACCAATTTTGGTCCTTCTATATTATTTCTCTTTTTGGATACATTGTATTAGCATAGTTGATCATTAGAACGATGATAACTATTCACTTATCCTGTTGGATTCGTTCGGTCGAGAAAGTATTAGGTGGAATACCATACTCTTGCCAATCCATATAATCAATAATTAAGTTTTAGAACCTTTTTTTCAAATTGTAAACTAATAGTAACCTTATCAAGAGACGCCAGTTATGAAAGGTGGTGGCAAGCGGATGTGGTCACACATGTACACATTCACAAACACATAAGCTGAAACTGCATAAAATGTGTAAGACAACCACATGCATGCAAATACAAGTATATGTAAGAATGTGTACAGATTCCAGCGAACACACTCGTACATACTGATCACAATATTATATATGGCCTAGTATGTTCGAGTACTTCTTCTCCATTATCCCTTGCTAAGCATACAGTTATCTCGTGACTCCTCTCTCCTCACTACATAGTACTATAGTCTATAACTTATCTTATCGAAGTGTACTATGTAATCAAGCATCGTACATAAGTTTTTAGAGGGCTTTTCTGTTAACAAGTTCTTAGTTAGAGTTTTTGAGCAACTTGTAAAAATAATTATTTTCGTCATACATGGGAAAATTTTCATAAACATTCATAGGGGAAATGCACGGCTGAACAATTTTTTGAATAACTTAAATGGGACTCAAAGAATAATTATATATTTATGTGATCACACATGTTTAGTGTCGTAGATTATTTTAAATGTAGATCGTTTACTTAATTAGAATTCGCCTACCACTAAACCGTATATGTGGTTAATATCAATTAGATTTTTTTATAATTTTTAATAACGATAATAAATCGATAAAATAAAATCAAAAGCAACTCTAGAACAAGTTAAAGTTAATTAAATAAACATTTAAGACTATGCATCTCATATTTTAGAAGTGATATTTATTTTATTCCTTTTTGCTTTAAAGTATTAATATTAATTAAATATCATCGTATTTTCACATGCCAACTTGCTATCTAGAAACTATACTATTCAGAAATAGTAATAAAAAATGGGAAAACATAGAAACGCATGAGAAATAGAGAATAAATCTTTGACCCAGAGTCCTAACAGCTTTATTTTTAGGATTTTCTTTTATTTATATGTACCAATAATATTAATAAAATATGGATGCAACACTATTATAACACCGCCATATATTGAATAAAAAAACAAAACCGCTTTTGTCTCCCCTGTTAAACTTTGAGTATTTAATAAAATTGCTCTGCATAATATGTTACTAATAGTCAAATACTCAGCATTTCATTATATGTAAACACAAGCACATTATTAATCCCAAAACACAACTACTTTCTTGGTGATGATGTGGTATTAGAAGCACACCTATCTCTTAGCATATGTAAAAGGTGCATTTGCACATAGTCTAAAATTTTCTTGTAACTTTTTAGTTAAAAGTTTAGAATTCTTTTCAAAAAATTTAATATTTTTTTCACAAAACTATTTTATTGTTAATTTTCATGTTATTGTGAAATATTCTCCAAATATATATTTGAATTAATTTATACATTAAATTATTCAAAATAAGAAAATCACTAAGTCTAATCAATAACACTAGTTGTGTACCTGAGGGTAGTGAAGTCCTTGCTGTCAGAAATATCTGTCATGGGAACATGAAAGGCTTCCGACCAAGAAAGTTGCCGGAGACAAGTGGCTGACGGAGCTCCCCACCGGTAACTCCCGGCGGAGAACTTCTCCGACGTGCTTTTCTTGTCAAAGGGTTCTCTAAAAACCCTAATCTGTTCTTGTCTCATCTTCTCCAAAACATCCATTGATATTCCATGGCTTATCACTTGGAAAAATCCCCACTCCCTCGAAGCTCTAGCAATATCCTCCTTACACTTCTCCCTCTCCTTCTCGGCTCCATCCATCAGAAGGCTGACGTCAATAACTGGAAGCTCCACCTCTTCCACGGCAGCCGCGACAGAGAAGCTAAAGGGTACTTCGGGGACATTGTTTTCTGTTTGTTTAAATAAAAGTGTATTGTACATCTCGTTGAACGGTGGATCCATGAGGATCAACCAAGAATGATCTATAATAAGAGCGAGAGTTAGAGAGAATTTGGGAAGTGAAGGTTATCAAAATACGTGTTGTGATGAGAGACACAATTCTTTACATTTATATACCCGTCCACCTGTATGCTTAAGTGCAATTTGTTCATATTTTATTTTTTTAGTATTACCATGTTGACAATAAAAAAAAGATTTTATTTGAAAAAGAAAACAAAATTGTTTTGCCGCCCATTGACCTTGTAACTACTTAACATGAATTTATATCGCTAGTGAGTAGACAATTATACATTAATATAGTATGCACATTCTTTTGTAACATCTAAATGATGATTTTGCATAACAATTATTGAAAATTAGATATTTACTCATCAAAATAAATTTTTATTTTAGGCTTGTATTAAATGACTCATGCGATAGTGGTCAATTAGCATGCGAGTTTTGGATTACTAAACAATCTAAGTTTGAAAATACTTTCACTAAATTTGATTACGTGGTCACATAAATATGACTTATTGCTTATAGTTTATTTGAATATTTAGAGAAAAAATCTATCACTAGATCAATAGGTTGGACTTCCCATTAATGATTATCTGAATTTTTTCATAGGTTTGTAATACTTTTGGATTAAAATTGTATCTGCTGCCATATAAGATATAAAATTTAATAGTAATTAACATAAAAAAATCTTTTTTATATATAAATACGATATGGGTATGATGTCTATATTTGTAGACATGTGATGGACACGATACGATAATAGAGATTAATAAATTAGGTAATACTATTAGAATAAATTAAGTAAAGTTGGGGAACGTGATGTTGTTTCATATTCAGAGGTTTGAATTTTTGCTTGTCTGGACACCGTCCTTTGTTTCTCTATGTTTTCACTTCCATCTATGGTGTACTGTTTTCTATTTTATTGTTATCTTTCTTTATTATTTTTAGCATAATCAATTATTAATCAGTTAATCAATACGTTTCTGCTGCACTGGATAAGACCCAACAATTTAGGTTATTTTTTAATATGCACTAATCTAGAAGCTGTAAATAAACTAATAAGGAGAAACTTACGGAAACAGAAAAAGCTTGGGGTCCAAGAAAAAGAGACACGACGACTTTTCTCATCTATTTGCATTGGTAACGGTTAACATATATATATTGGTAACTTTAAATGAAATAATTCTTTTTTTTTGGAATAATTATTTCCCAACCAAGGTATGAGACTTCTACTTCTCAAAAAGGTATGAGACTTCTATCTATTTATATAACCGTACAGCATTTGTTATTATTAATTCATTGTATTCTGCTGGGTTGGGAATTTTACATGATACCAAATCCGAACCCGACCCGAAAACTTAAATTGAAATTCGAATCGAAATAGTAAAATATCCAGATGGGTATTAAATTAAGAGAAAATGGATATTCAAATCCGAATGGGTAATACCTGAATCCGAATAGATATTCAAAAATAACCGAACATGTGTGTAATTAACCATATAATTCTATTTTAGTTCTCTCATATTCATAAATAATTGAAAATATTTATATTAGTGTTACACATGACTTAAGATCAGATAATATATATAATTTTAGAGTGATTTATTAGTTAATTAAAATGTATTTAAATTCTTAATTTCATGTATTAACAAAAATTACATCTACTTTTTTAAAATTAAATTAATGTCTTTATATTCTTAATTTTTGTTTCCAAACCTATTAATCATCCTATTAAAACTTAAAAATCAGTTAAATTTATTTTCCAATATAAAAAAATTAAGGAATGAATAATTTATTTTTTCAAAAGTTAAATATATGAACCCCATCTAAAATAACTGAACCCGAACTAAAAATACCTGAACTCGATCCGAAGTGTAGAAATACTCGAACATATATTAAACTCCTATATCAAAATACCCAAAAATTCGAAATACCCAATCTAAATCCGAACGAGTATCCAAACGGCCATCCTAAATCCCTAGTATTCTGCTACCAAATGAAAGGCATTTTAAAATAGGTAAGCTAGAAGTGCTAAACGGCTACATGTAATTGAATACGTTCAGTTGTTTTCTTTCATTCAAACGTATAAATTAACTTTTCACACCAAAACCAAATATATACAAAAACAATAGTATAATTTATTGATTTTTATGTTTAGAATTAAACCATGTGGGGAGGGAGGGGGGGGGGAAGGGGGGTAAATAACATCTAATTTTTCATGTTAGCTTGATTTAAATAGAATAGGAGCAGCTATGGCGTTACCGACGCTAGTTTCCTTTTTCTTGGACGCTTTTCTTTATCGTAGTACAAAAAATGGATAAGTGAAGACAAATAGTTTTTTTTTTTTTTGAGAAAGGACATTCTAAGACGAATAGTAATTCAAGAAACTGATGATTTAAGTAAGACGAGGAAGGCACTTTGCTGATTAATGCACATATCATTTTCAGTGATAATTGCCTCATGACTTTGTTTTGTGGTTTATCCTAATCCTACATTATTTGTTTTGTGAACGTATCATATACGTCTACAATTACGTCACAAACAGTACTCATTTTATTTTTTTAAAGAAAAGTTTAAAAAGGATTCTGTTACAATTATATGATGTCTTCAAATTTCAAAGTAATATTTATTTACTTTTTAGTATATGACTATTTATATTCGGCAATCTATTTTTTATATGTTGAATTGTAGCTAAGTAATAGTTAATGATATTTTTGTTTAAAAATATACAAAGTAAATATTTTCTAATTTGTGTACACAAAGAATACCCTTATGTTACAAACAAAGCGAGTGTTATGTAATTTTTTTAGTTGACTTAAAATTATTGTGTATTGGTAAGAGGTTATATATATTCAACTCCTCTTATATTTATATTTCTGTTGATATCATCACCTGGACAATTTGTTTCTCATCCGGATAAAACTACTCGAAATTTTTTTTAGCATTTGACATTACAAACTTATGTAAATTTATGCTCATGATTCATTTGTTTATAGCTTGGACCGGCTCTCTGTTTTATAACATAGAAAAACTTTAACAAAGTAAAAGTTTTGCTGAGTTTGATCAGCTAGTTTTCTAATTGCCAAATCTTTTAAACATTCACCAGATTATAAAAAGGACCACTTGAAATTATTTTTTTGATTGAAGTTAGTAGTAGGCCCTCCGGTTCGTTCTCGCGACTTCTCAACTGGGCCTTCAATTAATAATGTGCTGTTTTTTTGGCTCTCTAGTGTACTTTCCTCTTTTCTCAAACACAGCTTCTTTTTTTTGTAACACTTATTAAATAAACATCCATATGAATGCATATCATTACTTTCTTGTGATATAAGAAGATTCAAATGTTTATTATGTTAAAATAAACACTCAGTGCGGATGCAGTGTCAAACACAGCAATTAATTGGAACAACTGATATTTCAAACGACTGGGCTATTAACCGACCGAGACTTGTATAAATTTTGCAATCATTTTCCAATAATTGTTATTTGTGAAATTTATGTATGAGTGTGGCTGAACTAAAATGAGTAGTCGGAAATCCAAAATTGACAAATCAGTCCAATCGTTCGCAATGATAATGTTGATGTAACCCATAGGATCTCGCATGTCGGCTCTACCAATTTCTTTATATACTTTAGCTTATTTATTTGCGTGGTGGTTCAAATTTTAATCACTCATCTCATCAAAATATCTTCTAAAATACTTCATCTGTTTTAAAATGTAAGATGTTTAGTGAAATCACAAATATTAAGAAAATTATTTTTGCATAAAAAGTATCACTAAAAAGTTAAATCAAAAATCAAATCAACCAATTGTAAAATACAACGTAAAATATAGTTGGTTTTCAATACAGTTCAAAGTTTACTTAGAAAGTTTAAAATATCTTATATTTTGAAATGTAAAATTTTTTTTAAAAATTTAACATTTTGAAATGAAAGGAATATATTCTTCTTTTTTTTCAAAACAATTTACGTTTTACAGTTTTCACACATATTAAAAAATATATTATCTCTATATTAAAATAAGTGATTTAAAAGTTTTTGCACTCTAATTAAGAAATTACAAATTTTTATTCACTCTTTCTCATTTGCCTACAGCTAATTCGACCAATAAAATTTATACTATAGAATATCAATAGTCATAAACATTTTCGCATTTACTTTTTACATAAATATTTGAAAACATCACTTAAAATAAAATATCTTTTTTAAAAAACCACTTAAAGTTATACGGAGGGAATATTAAATATTGATTATTAATGGAACTTTTTTTTGTGATTTACTATTTACAATAATTTTTAATCAATAGAATTCCAATAAAAACATTTATCTTTTTTTGAAATTTATAATTTATCATTAAATAATACATTAAAAAATAAAAAATAAAATTTGATTTTTTATCTAAAACTTGAATCTCTTTTAGAACGGAAAAAATATATTTAGCGAGTTCTATATTTTTCGGCGCAGAAAGTTCAACTTCTTTGTTTTAAAATTACCATAGCAAAACTATATATCCAGTTTTAGATTTAGTATCAAACATGAGTTGAATCTGGATGGAAATTTGACACTCAACTACGAAAAGAAGTTCATTGCATGACAAGATTTTTCTAATCTTTTTTCAACATATTCTTTCGATTGTCAACAAAATATTCTTTCACTGTGGAGTACATGTCATCTGAATCACTTATATAGTTATATCATCATTATTATATTATAAGGGAGGATAAAATTAAAAGTAATGGACAAAATTCATTCACATAAGACTCATTCTATAATATAATATATGTGAAGAGATATGCAAATGTAACAAATGAAGATAGAGTGACAGTCCCTTATCTATTATGTAGCATATGTATTGGGGACGAGGATGAAGAGACTTGGAGGAACAAGAACCAAGTGAACAATTGGTCAAAAATAGAGAGATCCAAATGAACAGATCAAAACGTTTTCTTTACACAAATTTCTGATCAGAATGTACAGTTTTTAAATATATTTAGTTATAGCATCTTTAACTCTATTCCATTTTTCTACTTAAAATAAAATAGATTAATTCATAAATGAAGTAATAATTTAATTTCTACTTATTATTCTATTTTTACTCCAAAATAGTAAAATTCAATTCTAAAATAAGTTATCATATTTTGGAATAAAAATGGAATAATACATTAGAAATACTCTTATATTACGTTTACTCTCGTACTCAATAACCCATAATTTTCATTCTCAGCAAGTGTCGGCCTAACCTTACGATTTGAGTTTAACCAATCTAATCAAACTAAATATCCATTAATTTTAGAGAGTGATTGTGGATCGGTCAAGATATCAATGTCATGTACTTCGAAATGGAAAAACAGCACTGGTAAGTAGGTATATTGATTATGATTAATGGAATCTGCCGATTGTGCGACTTGTCACATCCTAGTAATAATCAAACCACCGCCATGAGTTTGAGTTTGGCTACCGACCATTGTTGGTAGAATGCGATTTTCATTTATTGTAGATAACATCAAAATAGGGTTACCAATAAAATGTGTGATCGCGTGAGTTGGAATTAGCTAGGGGTTGTACTTTATTTTTTTTTTTTTTTTTTTTTTTGATAATCCAGTATCCGACCACTAAGCGTGATCGACTAGCCCATCAGGCCTAAGCCTACGCCATTACAGGAATTTTTAAACCTCCACTTAAGGGCTCCTGGTTACGCTAATGGTCTTGTACTTAGCTAGTTTCTTTTTTCTTTCTTAAGCTTTGTACTTATTAGCTAGTTATTCTGATATTTTCGAACTAAAGAGCATTTTATTTGAACCACGTTCAAGGTATAAAACATTCGCAATATATGATCTGATCAGCTACAGAGTGGGAACATACTTTATGCCACTAGATACCCGTGAATTTTCTCGTATGTGACGCAAAGTCAAGGACGGCATATTCTCACACTTTTGGATAACACCAAGCCTGATACTATGTAATTGGCCGTTTAAATTACAAAAAAAAATATATATATATAGTTTGCTCGTAAACATTATTATATTACAAAATTTTGATGTTCTTAAACGATTTATTTTGGTGTTTTAAATTAGTGTTTAGTTTTTGAATTAGAAACAGTTCTATAGAAAATTCGATCCGTATTATGCTCAAGGGGATTCAAAATGACACCATAACTAGTGTTTATGACTTTAGCTGCAAATCCAGTGCCTGAACTAAAAGAAAAAAAAAGCGATGACCCACATACATCTCGCAAAAGGTGCCTTGCGCATTACGGAGGATACTCGGTTCATTAATACACAGATTGGGGAAACATCCATGCTCCATAATCTCATGTGTGTTTATAGTCTACATGTTACATTAATTAATATAATAAATATGAAAATATTAACATCTTGGCCGCCCAGGTCGTCTACACGAAATATGTCCATCAAAACATGCATGGCCGGTCCACAGATTTTGAGGACGGAAGACAATTTAATAAATATTTTAATAAAAAAATTCTTTATGAATTTGGAGGTCTATGTCAAATGTAATTTTTGCAAATAGGTTTTGCGCATGACCGGCCCTGAACATGGACGTAAAATGTTCTTGTTCGCTTTGCATTGAAATATATCCCGATGAACCCACTTCGCAGCTTTTTTTCTGAGTTTGCAATTTTTAGGGCATGATTATTGCAGATCTTTTAAAATGGAGTTTTTAGCTTTTCTAAAAAATATTTTTTAGCTTTTAACTAAGAAAATTTAAGAACATGTTTTTAAAAAGATGTAAATGCTGTTTTTAGCCAAAATATGTTGTTCATCTTTGAAATGATGCTTACATATTTAGCAGATAAAATGTTCGTGTTCACGAAGCTCGCCAGTCTTCTCATTCTACTTTTATTATTTCTTAAAGACAATCTTCATTTGTTTGTTTTATATTATAAATACTGAAGGGTGATATATTATTATGATTTTAAAGAAATTGCTCGCATTTTTTTTTCTTTTTTGTTATCATCAATAAAAGCATTAAAGAAAGAAGTATTGAAATATAACTTCAACAAAAAATTTTAGTATGGTCTAAGACGGGACTATTACTATCATAGTATCAGCATGGTGTATAGTGATCTAAATCAGGATGATTTTATCAATGAGGCTATGGTGAGTTTCAAAGAGAAAAGCCCTATGGTGTCTCGCAACTAAGTTTGTTGTATGATCATTAAATTGAGTTATATGTAAATATAATAACATCATGGATGGTCTAACAGAGCATAGAGAATAAAATTAGAAAAGAAAACAATGCATGTGGTCATTTAAAAAAATTCCAACAAAATAACCGTTACTCAAAAACCTTGTCGGCTCATAGGTCGTGGTGACTACCTTAAGCACATGCATTTTCTTTTTGCCCGACGCAATTATTTTCAGAAAACAATGTCGATTGTATTTTTTTTTCTAAATTCGGTGCATTCTGATTTTCACCGAAGTAGGTCTAGACTAAAATTGGAATACGTATGCTCAAATATTAAATTTTATCCTTAATGATTAATGGGATAAATCCGAATCCGTATTGAAACCAAAACTTCTTCAAAACCACTTCACTTGTTTTTCTATTAGAAAAGAAATCATTTGTTTTCTTGGGACAATTTGCAATAGAGTAATCAATCAAATAGTTATCTTTTCTCTCTGATGACTTGTGAAACTGGAAGAAAAGTTCTTTGAAATGTTGGAGTCCACGTGCCAACGGACAGTTTAACGGTTAACTGATCTGTATTCTTCTTCTTTTTTTTTGCCTGAAACATAATGTTATTATTTTCTTTGATGTCAAATACTATTTATAACGATCAACCCTCTGGACGTTGACTCTAGATATACCACCTCTATTCCAGTTGTACTAAAAAAGAGCAGGAAAGAGCATTGTTTTTTAATTACAGAAGAACTTTAATGTTAAGATCAGGTCTGAAACATCTTATTAACGATATTGTATTTACATATTGCTGCTGAACAAAAGGAATGAAACAGTGGTATACCTTGTTGAACAAGTGAATAGAAGGTAGGAGGAGTCTCCAAAGACAGTCTAGAGATGTGTCACCTCACAATGTATTGTGAGACTAAGGACTTTTAAGCCCTCCGCATAAAGAGTCTTTCAAATTTTTGAACTTTTTTTTAGAAATTATTATAAATATATGCGAGCTATGAATGATGATCAAAGAATGAAGAGGAATAATACATTTTTAACATTCCTATTTTTTTTACCATTTAGAAGGTATATATATTTTTTTCCATTCCTTCTAATTCTTTTTATTGCAGAGAATTATAAAAAAAATTGTTTTTCATTAAATATGATTAAAAATAATCATTTCTCTTCATTCCTAAATTTTTTATTCCTATTCGTTTTTAATGTTTTTATGGTGATTGCTAGTTTTAATTTTTTTACTGCAGAGAATTATAGAATAAATTGTTCTTCACTAAATATGATAAGGAATAATTATTTTAAAAAAAAAATTATATTCGTTCATTTCCTATTTGTTCCTAATGTCTTTTATGGTGGTTGCCAGTTAAACCTGTGGTGAAAAAAAAATTGGTAAGATGATCCTACTAATGATGCTATCATACTATGATGTTAAATAGGAAAGTTTTTCCTTAAAATAAAATTTGGATGTTATGATGTTAAGATACTCTCATTAATATGGATGCCTGATGTTAAATAGGAAAGTTAATCTTCAAAATAAAAACTTGGTTTAAATGGGTTTATTTAAACTTTTCGGAATAATGGGCCTTTTCCATTAAGCCCAAAACGCAGTGTTTTCTTAGTTTCTGGATGAGAGGATTTCCGACAGACATCAGAGAGGGAACTTGGGAAGGACAGAGAGACAGAGAAGAAGAAGAATCATCTTCACTCTTTGCCGCCTAACTGTGACAAATCCACAGGTAACGTCAACAATCCATGTTCTGATTCACAACATATCTCTTGTGCTTACTTTTAGTTTCATTCTGTTATGAACATGTTGGCTGAAAAAGAAAGGAACAAGCTTTTCAAAATTCTATGAATTGATTTTTTTTAAGGAGGCATGCTATGCGTGAGATATTCACTACCTTATCTTCCTCAAACAGTGGAATCAACTAAACTCTTCTCCAAGAAGCCAAACAATGTTGTGGTTAGTATGTATTTTATCTTGTAACAGTTATCTTCTTACATTCTTTTCTTGATTGTCTGAACTCAATTCAATCTTCCAGGTTTGTGCTGCTAGAGGTCCAAGACCTCGATATCCTCGAGTATGGAAAACAAGGAAGAGAATAGGAACTATCTCCAAGGCTGCCAAGATGATTGCTTGTGTAAATACTACTCTCTTTCTCACCACTTTCATTGTCTTCTTCATTATGTCTTCTTTTTGGAGCCATTGTTGAGTTTTTTTCATATGCAGATTAAAGAATTGTCTAATGTTAAAGAAGAAGTCTATGGAGCGCTTGATTCCTTCATTGCCTGGGAGTTAGAGTTCCCTCTTGTTATAGTCAAGAAGGCTTTAGCTATTCTTGAAGATGAAAGAGAGTGGAAGAAGATTATTCAGGTACTCTTTATGAACCAAGATGAGCTGTTTTTCTTTTATTTATTGAAACTTTTTAGTTAGGAGAATAAAAGAAAAGGGTCTTTCTAGGTGACAAAATGGATGCTGAGTAAAGGTCAAGGAAGAACAATGGGCACTTACTTCTCATTACTAAATGCTCTAGCAGAAGATAACCGCCTTGACGAAGCTGAGGAACTGTGGAACAAATTGTTCATGGAGCATTTGGAAGGAACTCCAAGAAAGTTCTTCAATAAAATGATCTCTATATATTACAAGAGAGACATGCACCACAAGCTCTTCGAGGTAAAAGTTAAAAAAAACATTCTTAGGATAAGTTGATTGATGTCTGGAACTAATGAAATAGCAATTTCCCAGGTGTTTGCTGACATGGAGGAGCTTGGAGTGAAACCGAACATTGCGATTGTGCATATGGTTGGAAAAGTGTTTTTGAAACTTGGAATGAATGATAAGTACGAGAAGCTTATGAAGAAGTATCCTCTACCCCAGTGGGAGTTCAGATATATCAAAGGAAGACGTGTTAAGGTCAAGGCAAAGCAGCTAAATGAGCTAAGCGAAGGTGAAGGAGGCTTAAGCAGCGACGAAGATAAGACTGATAATGAGATTGAGAGCAAATCTGAAACCTTGTCAGATGAGGAAGCAAACCAAGATGGTGAGGATTTTAGTGGAGATGATGAAGAAATTTTGGGCGCGAATCAAAGACAGATTGGAACAACTAAAGAATCATGTCTTGATCATTTGGACTCTTCTTGACTTAAAAGTGTTTGCTTCATGAGCCTTTGAGATTGTATCTTCTGTTGGATCATGCAAGGAAAAGAGATTGAGAGCCAAAGTTCTTCGATGAAGCTTTCTTGGAACGAGCTTGAGTTTCTGACGGAAACATGACCCAAAACGTTTGAACTTTTGAGGTAAAGAGCTTAGGAAAAGTCAAAACAAGATACCAACTATTGTCAAAACGATAAAGAAACTCAGCAAAGAATCTTTTGAGTATCATCCACTTGTGTAAGCTTTGAAAGCAAAAAACTATTGTATTTCAAATCAAAGTTAAACTTCTTTTTTGTTTTTCAATCTTCATTTGATCCAGACTCTTCAGAACTCGATCCCTTCTTGTTTACTTTCTTCTTTGATCCCCTCTTCTTATCTTCCTCATCCTCACTGTATTCACTTTCATAATCCTCCTCTTCAAGTTCATCTTCTTCTTCATCCTCCATACCTTCTTCTGCAGCCTCACCCTCCAAGTCACGAGTTCTTTTCAAAACCTCCAGTTTCAGTGATGTCTTTTGGTCACAACCAATCCAAGCATCGCTTAGGCAGAAGCAAGTCAAGTTATAAGTACCTTCTGCAGGTGCCAAGAGCTTCCCCATCACCAATCTTGACCCACTTTTAACCTTCTCAACAGCTTCTTCAACTGCATTGTTTCTTGCCTCAACACTTGCTCCTAAACTTTCCATTGTCGCACTAATAGCATTGGCTGCAGTGCTTATAGCTTCACCTTCATCCATGAAACTAACCTTCTGAAAGAACCTGACATTGTTTGAATCTGCAAGAAGAACCCAAAAGTTCTCCTCCTTGTGGAAAGGGAAGTAAGGTGAGTGGGGAATAGCGCCTACAAGTCCATTAGGACGTTTCAGAGTGATCCAAGCTTGAACTGTTGTCACATCACCTTCTTGAATACCTTCTTCGCCTTCTGTTTTGCAAGTGACTTCTAATTCAAGAGAAGGAATCATTTCCAACACCTTCTCGATGTCTACAACATCGCTTTCAGATAAACCAGCAACCTCCCTGAGCAGTTTAGAACGTTCTTCTAAGCTCAGGTCTTGAAACTCTTTGAATGATTTTACCTGCAACATTATCTTTCTAGCGTTTGCTTCATTGAGATGAGGGAGCTGCAAGAAAGGAGCAATGCCTTCTGAAGATGACTTCCTCGCACTAAGAGGAACAGCCTGCAACCAAACAACAACATTAACAAAGCTGAAGAATCTTGAATGTTTTGTACAGAAGTAAAAACTTGAAGAAATCTTAATACCTGAACAATGCATTGAGATAGCTCCATGACTCCAAGTGCAGGGCTTAACCATCCATGCCCTTGTTCATTGTGGGGTATAATCGCCATCTGCAAGAAACATTAAGTTAGCATTTAATCTCTTATGATCATCCTTGTAACAAGGTTTGTTTTATTAGAGTGGTGACCAAAAAAAATAGAGAAGATATATAAGACCTTCATTAAATCTTCAAGGAGACGAGGTGCAAACTCTAGCACACGCCTGAAATCACTTTGCAGAGCTGGAGACAAAGCTGCTGATTCACGAGTTAACTGTTTCTGTATCAAAAGCTCAGCCTGTTGCAGAAAACATAAAAAGTAGTGAACAAGTTAGCATTCTTCCAAAACGTATCCAATACGTTGAGTTAAAAGAAACCAACCTTGATAGTTGCGGGATCTTGTTTCCAAAACTTAGCTTCATCTTGCTTCATCTTCTTAGGATCCAGATTTAGCTCGCTCTTGACAGATGTAAAGAGATTCTTGAGAGACTCATCATCAGCTTTACGAACTGGAATCTCTGTGTATTCAGCTGCTTTGATGAAAATTTCCATAACTTTGCTTGTAGTCAATGAGGATTTTATTAGCTCATAATATGCTTGACGAGTTTGAAGCTTGACATGGTTCCCAGTATACTTTGATGATCTCCAGAGGTAGATGGAGGCAACTACGAGCGGTAATAGAATACAGAAACCAACTGTAAACAGCAACAATAGCCCACCAGATTCTCCATTTAAGTCTAGAATAAACTGCGGAAGAGCAATTCCCAGTTTATAACCCTGCATCAATCACATTTGCAAACATCTCAGTTTGCAATATAAGACAAGAGAGATTTATGTTTGTTCTTTTCATGGAATCTTTTTGTAAAACTATAAATGCAAAAGCCTCCTTCTACACTATTAAAACATGTAAAAGGTAAACAAAAGATTGAAGCCTAAGAGATGATTACCTGTCTGCCATCTGGATGACCATACTTCTCAAAGTTTTCACGAGATAACGGATCAGTCAAAGCTTGGTAAGCTTTAGCTATCGACTCCACAAAATATTTGTTGGCCTCTGTATAGTTAACAATACAACACATCAGCAACAAGCAACAAGCACCAAGAATGTAATGAACCATAAGGGAAGGATTCTAAAGACCTGGATCTGGATTTTTGTCAGGATGGTATTGAATAGAGAGTTTTCTATATGCTTTCTTGATTTGTGAATCTGAAGCACCAGGTTCCAAACCAAGTATACTGAATGGTTCAAAGAATTGACTCTGTAATATTTACACCAAGAAAAATGCATCAAGCAAACAAGATTTCGCAGCCACAAGGATTAAGTATGAAGAGAGAATATTACCTCACGGCTGATGTTCTTAGTGTAAGAAACCAAGAAGATCACTACAAACCAGAGAAGCACAACTGTCAAGTTGCTACATGAAGTAAAGCTAGAGACCTGCAGAAGAGAAAATGAACAGGTTAAAAAGAAGGTAAGAACATTACCCCTAAAGGAGTTGAAAAAGAAAAAAACTAACTCTTTGAGAAATGGATCTCTTGTATTTTCCTGAACGATCACAGTCAAGACACTGACAATGTATGCTCCTTTGTTTCTTTGAAAAAGCGCGGCTTAGCTTCACAAATGTATAAGGCACCAAAGGAATTGCGATGATGGTCAAAATGAAAATTGGGAACAACACGCCATTATCTTCTGAATCTACCATCTTTGAACCCTTTAGATCAGATCAGAGAACCTGCAGGTAAAAAAACTGGTCTTTTATAATCTGATGACATCTAAGGAACAGAGAGATAGGGGCTCAAAAATCCATGTACTATTATATTTGGATGAATCGGAATTAATCATTTGCATTCAATCTGCTAATTGCTATAACCATTGTATATCCTAATCTTTATATTCATATGCTGGACCAACATGATCAATCAAAAGTCAAAGTTGATTAAAAGGAACAACCTTTAAAACATTACATCCATACAAAAGAGATGAAAGAGATCAAGAGGATACAAAAACAAAACATGATTCCCACAAAGAAGAACACGGATGAAAAGAACCGGATTCGATTTGCATGTCAGAAAAACTGTAATGAAGCAAATAAGATAAAAGGAAGAACCGGATGAAAAGAACCGGATTCGATTTCGATTAAGATAAAAGGAAGCAATAAACACTAACTCAATTTCGATTCTAAAGGAAGCAATAAACTCGAATCGAAATTGAAGAAGACAAAGAGCAAGTGAGGTTTATCAAGAGGGAAGGAGAGGGATGATGAATCATTAAGACCAATGAAAACTCGACATGTGGCGATGATTGAGTCATTGTATGTAGCTAGTTTAGGCAAAATTAAGTAATGAGATTTGACTGTGTTAAATGGTTAAAGAAAGTAAAGATCCGAAGGAGAATCTGAGTTAGTGTTAGCCTGTTTGGTAATAGATCGTTTCATGATCGCGTTAAAAGTTTGGTCCTTTTTATGTTTGGTAATAAAGATGGCGTTAAAAGTTTGTTCCTTTGTTATTTACTTTTGTCAGTGAATCTCGTCTCGCTACCAACTTTCCGTTAAACCCTTTTGAGAGAGTTGTCTGAAACTTGGTGCAAGTCGAGATCTTTAGTGCTAATGTGAGAGCTAAGCAACTAAATGGTTCTTCTTCTCCACAAAAGCATTGGACTTTATAAACGATTCTCGACCTCAGCGACTCCATCGACATCCTCTGCTTCAGACTGGAAAACACAACTGACTCTGTTCCGATCAGCCTCCGAGATCTCTTCGGTTCTCTTACAACGTCACAACTGGAACACACATCTCCGCTATATCAAATCCAAGCTCCCTAGAGTAACACTTACACCACCGTTATTCCTCCAGATCATCCACGAGACTCGAAAGTCTCCTAAAACAGCTCTTGAGTTCTTCGACTGGGCCAAAACCCATCTGCATTTCGAACCGGATCTCAAATCTCATTGTCGTGTCATCGAAGTTGCTACGGTGTCAGGTCTCTTGGAACGAGCAGAAGCTCTCTTGAGTCCTCTCGTTGAAACCCATTCAGCGTTTTACAATGAACAGCAAGAGTTTTACAGTCATGATTCATGGGTTGTGCTGTGTGAAAGCTATGAAGTATCATGATGAAATGTTGATGTTGGGGATGAAACCTTATATAGGGTCTTATAAGCGTCTTATCTTAGGTTTTAAATGTAACATTTGGATCAAATTTGTGTACACAAGCAATAAATCAAGCCATATAATGGGGAAAACAGAAGACCAAACTATGCCAATCACATCAGGGGATACTTTCAGAGGCTCTTTCTTTGTCAATGAAATGACAGTAGATGGAAGAGACAAGATACGTGGAATAGAGAACATGAAATCATAGAGAACGACCATATAACATATTACCCCCTGTTCCAAAAGACGGTCGCCTAGCCGCCTAGGCGGCCGCTTAGGCATTAGGCCCCACTTATCCGTTTCGATTAGTGTGAAATCCGTCTAAGAAATTAGATGTTCGAGTTTAGTCCGTCTAGGTCATCTAAATGACTGCCTAGCCGTCTACGCCTAGCCGCTTAATTTATTTATTTATTTTAAAAAAATATTTTTTTTACCGTATTAAGTTTATATTTGCATAATTTTGATAAAAATATTTGCATAATTTTGATAAAAATTAATATTGTATTAAGTTTATATTTTTATATGTGTGTGTTTTATGTAATTTTAAATGTGAAAATGCATTAATTTATAAAAAAATAAAAAAAAAAATTTTATAATACATTAAACGATATAAAATTTTGTCTCGCGTAATTTTTGCTTAATTCTCGATTTTTTCGTTAGACGCTAGACCAGCAGTCCAACTAGCGCCTAGCGTCTTTCACAAGAGGGATATTACCCATAGAATGACAAATTTGCAGCGAGAGCATAACAACAACTACTTGAAAGCTCGTGAGTGTTCAAAGCTTCTTGTTATGCTCTTCTCTTACAGTCTACAGATATCATTATCCCAATCATTTTTCTAAAATTCTAGGATGGAGAACCACAAGCCCTTCAGAACGCTTTCTACATGTAAAGACAAAGAGTTTTCCTCTATCAAAAGCAACTGTTAGCACGGAGGTAACAGTCAGTCCTAGTATCACTCGATTCAATTCAAGGTTATGAAACTTCTAAGATGTGTGCTGAAATAAACAAAAAGAGAAATTTCATAAAGGGGACATGAAAGTAGCATTGCATGTTGTCTTCCAAACAAGCTAGTGCTGTGCATCTATTTGGTTGAAGAAATCTTTGGCATCACCAAGAAAGAACTTGGCCAAACCAACTATCTTATCACCTGGACGCTGCATAAGAGAATGGCAACGTCAAGGTGAGTCATCAACAATCCTATAGATTCTCTGAAGCTGCATACGACGTGAGCCCGCAGTTGTTGAGATCGGGCCTCCACTTTCATCGAAGTAATCAACCCCAAAAATGCAAATGTAAACTGAAAAAGAGAAAAAAAAACAATGAAGTGACTGAAGAAAATCTAGCAAGAAGTTTAGTGCATACCATATTTCTGAATACTGTCAAAAAGCTTCAGGATACCCGTCTTCAAAGTCTGGATCTATAGATGACAAATAAGAATGATGATAACATCACACAACCAAGTAGTATCAACAAACTACCATGTCAAAATGCATTAAGAACAATCACAACATTTTTACCGAGGAACCTATCCCATGTGAAGCTTAGTTTTGTATCACATGCGTCCGGTGCTAGCCCTAGGCAAAAACTCGTAAAGCATGGGTTTTAGGCACCAAAGTATATAGTTGTCTTAGGTGCGTCAAAATTATCAAAATATGTTCTAGTTTGGTGGTTTGTGTTCTTGACCACCTCCTAAAGGATACAGATTCGATATCTGCACATTTTTTTCTTTCTTTTTAATAACAATTTTTTCTTTTCTAATTATGGATATGATTTATCTTTCACATAGGATTTAGGTAACTGCATTTATTAGCCTATTTCGCTTTTATTTCTTTCTAACTCTCTTTTTTATTTATTTATGCCCATACTTGTTAAAAATGATGTTACAAAAACTAACTCTAATCCCTCAACCATAACAATTTTTCTTTAAAAATAATAATATAGTTATTAGTTTCTTATATTACACATTTTGTTGTGATTAATCTTCTTTGTAAGAATAGTTGTATCTTCTAAGTCTTTTCTCTTCTTTTTATTGGTAAGTTCTTGTAATATTTTATACTTTTGAATTTCAATAAAATTAAATAAGGTGCAATTGATATATACACAATTTATTATATGTTTTGTTCTACTATATAGATTATAACTTATGGATTTGTAAGAAAATACTACTAGAAATAGGATTATAACTAGAAATGTTGTCAAATGCAATTACAAAAACAGCTGAGTTGCTGAAATTTCTAAACAAATGAATGATTGTTGTCTAAACACAAAAGAAATTTCTTATCGTCAATTCTGATTTTGGTTGTTTATGTAGAATTATAATTCTCATAGAATTTTATAAAGGATTATCTAGATAGATGATATACAACTTATGTAAAACACTTGATTATTTGAAATTAGGAAATTATCTTCTAGAAAAAGCAAGAATATTTTGATTTTTTGTATTTTATTTCTTTGAATATATACAATATAATTTTAATAGTATTTTTACTATTTTAACTATATAAAATTAGTTATAATTAGGGGATATTATTTTTTTGGTATGCTTTAAGCGCCAAATTAGTCCGAATCGGCACTGCATGCGTCTACGAATGATTTTTTCTACCCCCACAAATATTCTCGAAAAGAATTCATAATGAGATGAAAGTCATGCAGAAAGTAGCACACGTCATCATCCAAAACAAAAAGTTAGAAAAACATAACACAAATGATGTGAGTAACATGTAGTCTTAAGCATATGTTATTGTAAGATTAGAAAAAATGGTAATCAAGTTCTCTGAGTTTAGGATAGAAGAAAAAACGAGTAACAAAACATTTACTCATGAGCATATCTTAGAGCTCGTTACCCTGATGCTGACAGAGCCTATAAAATCAAAAGCACAAGCAAAATCAAAACGAAAAATCATGCTCTATAATCTTATTCTTCTCCATGTGACACTCTCTTTCTATAATCATTCATGTGACACTCTATTCATATACTCCTCCATAATTAAAGTGAATCAGATCCAATATATTGCTCATCTTTTTTCTCGTAACCAAGGTATTTCATAGTTGCATGCATGGTTTTGCTCTTAACCGGTCTTATGAACAGTTATTAATAACTATAGTTGCATGCATGGTTTTGGTCCTAACTGATCTTATGAATAATTATTTAATAACTTTATAGTCCATTGCATCAAAATATATATTTATGTACTATTTCTCTGTTTTACCAAAAGTGTCATTTTGACATTTTTAGTGCACAAAAATTGTTATTTTAGATTTTAATGGAATTTATATTTACTTTAAACATAATTTTAACTATAAAGTAATTTTTTCATTAATTCATTCTCATTTCATTTTGAAATAAAATATGGAGCGGAGATGAAGATGATGTTATACCTCAAAATTTGTTGTTTGACACTGAATCTTTCATTTCATTTACTATTTCGATATTTGTAATGCGTCAACTTACAAAAGAAGGACAAAAACAACCAGTTGCTTCAAATATATTGTCACCAAATGATCCAAACAACAGTCCTCTGACAATTTGATGCCTCATATCATATCCAAAATAATGGAAAATCTATTACATAAACACACAAAAGACATTGTCACCAAATGATCCAAACAATAATCCCCTGACAATTTGATGTCTCAGATCATATCCAAAATAATGGAAAATCTACTACATAAACACACAAAAGACAATGTCACCAAATGATCCAAACAATAGTCCCCTGACAATTTGATGCCTCAGATCATATCCAAAATAATGGAAAATCTATTAAATAAACACATAACATATTCAACATTCTTCACTAAGTAAAACTTTATAAGGTATTTAAGAATCTACACTTTCTTCGATCTGAGATAATGTTCATGAGAACTCGAACTCACTGCCAAAACAAAAGAAAAACAAGAATAATCAAAAACCATCTTATTTGCTAATTAGCATACGAATTCAGAATACATGACAAACAAACATATGAATATAACAATCTTAGTAATATTTTGGACTGTTTGAACCTTAAACGAGTCGACGAGAGGGGTAAAAGAAGATAAAAAGTTTTTATTTTTTGTTCATTACTCAATTTCTCACTCTATTTGATTTATTTAATTTAATAAAATATAGAGAAATACCCTAAGATAACCCTAAAAAAGTTTTTGTCACAAAAATAACCCTTAAGAACAAAAATGACAAATCTAGCCTTTTTTTTATTTTCAAAATTTTAATTTTAATTTTATTTTTTTTCAATTTTAAACCTCACCTCCAAAACCCTACCCCATAACTCTAAACCCTAAGTCTAAATTAGTTAACCCAAGGGTTAACAAAATGACTAATATACATTTATACCCCTTGGGTTAACTAATCTAGACTTAGGGTTTAGAGTTATGGGGTGGGGTTTTGGGGGTGAGGTTTAAAATTGAAAAAAAAAAAAAATAATTTTTTGAAAATAAAAAAAGGCTAGATTTGTCATTTTTGTTCTTGAGGGTTATTTTTGTGACAAAAACTTCAAAAAGGTTATTTAGGAGATTTGCCCTAAAATATATTTAACTTATAGTTATTATTTTTTCTTTAGAAAATTATTTTTTGTGTTTCATTTTTCCTCCCACATTTATTAAATATATACTTTTATCATACACAAGTTTGTGAGATGTACGACAAACATATACAAAATAGTTTGGATTACTTTTAATTATCTTTTATTTTAAAATAATGATGAATTAAGGGATTTTTTAAAACAAACATAACAAATTGACAATGTTAGATACTCAAAAGAATAGCAAAAAAGTTTGTAGAGATGTTTTAATCATCTAACAAAAACATTTAGAATAAATTAGCAATTTTTAAGCAAATCTCTTTATAATTATAAATAAAAATTAATCTTGACCTTATTATTATCGGAAAAAAGTTTCTTGGATAGTAAGATTTTTGTATTATAACATATTAGGTCGTTGTCTTTGCTACGCGCATAATATATGTAAAATTTTGAAATTTATTTATTTTGTTTGAATACAAAATTTTATTAAATCATTTTTGGACTATATAATTTGTTTATAGTGTGTCATAGTATAGCAGCCGACATTAAACTGTTTTATTTTTGTAATGTTGTGTGATGTTACGACTTTTCTTCGTGTTAAATGCTAAGTTGAGTGATGCTTTCATGTATGAAGATTAGTTTGTTCATCCTTATGAAACTTTGTATGATGTTAATGGTATTGTCAGAGAAAACTGTCCTCTTAGTTATCCGTTCATATAACTCAACCTATTAATTTTATGTGTATATGTATTTTTTGGTTCATAATCTTTCTCCATCTTCTCTCTAAACCTATAACCTTCAGAAAGTTTTTGTTCATGGTGGTTGACGGTGGTTCTGTCGTCGGCCACCTCCGACTTTTTTGTTTTGTTGTACATACTCGATCTATAGATCGATCTATCTTTCCGCTAAGTCGGATCTTTTGTTTTTGCTATGGCGATACTTGTCTCTTCGCGAGGCGATTTTGAAGTGAAGCTTCAACCGAATCAGAGCGGCATATCAATCTTATCTTTCTTTGATCTGGTTGAGGTTAAATTAATTATCGGTTCTCTTTCGTATCTTATTGGGATCCCGACAGATCTTCACCAAAGGATACGCATCATCTCTGATTCTTGGAATTCAGTCTTTGTCCGATTTAAAGCTGGTTATGGCACATGGACAGAGCTTTCTTGTTGGAAAAGTGATGATGATGAAGGATTATTGTTCGAGCGGCTCATAAGAGTTTCAGTAAAGTTGGCATCAAGACGACGGTCCGACATAAATTTTCCACTGATCCGTTTCGAGTAATCTCAGAGTAAAAATCTGACGGCGTAGACTCTTTCAGTTAAAAGATCGGTTGAAGACGAAAGAGGATAATGGTGAAGCTTGAAGATTCCGGCGAAGACGACCGTGCGTAGGATTAAGCGGTGTCGTCGACGTGTCAGTCTCTCCATCTCGATTTGCATTGTCAATAGACACATGTTCGTGGAAGAGTAAGTGGTGTGACACGTGCCTCCGATAATTGGGCTTTCTAAATGAGTTGTTGGGCTTAAGAAAAATGTAATTCGGGATGGTCATTTTCTTTAAGTTTCACTTTGTACTGGTCATTGGGCCTTTCCTTTTAGTGAAAAAGTTGACAAAAAAATGTATTTTTTGGTTCTACATTGTATTTTAATTAATTTCAATTGAGAATATTTTTTTGTTTGGCCAATTTTAACTGAATGTTTGCTTCTTTTTTTATTGAAACACTGAATGTTTGATTAGTAATGTTATTTTATATAGTAATGTGTGCCCCATTCTTTGTTGAAATGAACTTGAGATTCATTTAAGCCATTGCATCTGTAGTGGACACTGATAGGTAATAACTAAACTTAGCTTGACCTTCCAACACCGTAACCCCTTTCTTGTTCTCCTCCTTCTCTAGCGACCAACTTCCCCTTAAACCCCTTTTGAGATAATTGTCTGAACAAATTGGTGCTAATGTGAGAGCTAAGCAACTAAATGGTTCTTCTCCTCCACAAAAGCATCGGACTTTTCAAACGATTCTCGACATCCTCTGCTTCAGATTGGAAAACACAACTGACTCTGTTCCGATCAGCCTCCGAGATCTCTTCGATTCTCTTACAACGTCGCAACTGGGACACACATCTCCGCTATGTCAAGTCCAAGCTCCCAAGAGCAACACTTACACCACCTATCTTCCTCCAGATCCTCCGCGAGACCCGAAACTCTCCTAAAACCGCTCTCGAGTTCTTCCACTGGGCCAAAACCCATCTCCGTTTCGAACCGGATCTCAAAACCCATTGTCGAGTCATCGAAGTTGCTACCGAAGCAGGTCTCTTGGACCGAGCAGAAGCGCTCTTGAGTCCTCTTGTTGAGACCCATTCAGCGTCTGTGATCATCGGATCGATGCAACGTTGGTTTGAAGGTGAGGGTTCACTCTCTATCTCTCTTAGCTTAACTCTTGAGTGTTATGCGTTAAAGGGTAGTTACCAAAACGGCTTGGAAGTGTTGAGTTCGATGAGAAGACTGAGACTTTCGCCGTCAGTTAGCGGCTATAACTCTCTTCTTGACTCTCTTGTTAAAGAGAAGCAGTTTAGAGTGGCTTTGTGTATGTACAGCGCCATGGTTCGAAACGGGGTTGTCTCCGATGAGTTTACTTGGGATTTGGTAGCTCAGGTTTTGTGTGAACATGGGAAACACAAGAGTGTTGTTAAGTTGATGGAAACAGGTGTTGAAAGCTGCAAGGTTTACACCAACCTTGTCGAGTTTTACAGCAAAAACGGGGAGTTTGATGCTGTGTTTAGTCTCATTCATGAGATGGATGAGAAGAATCTAGAGCTGAGTTTCTGTTCTTACAGTTCTGTATTGGATGATGTCTGCAGATTGGGAGATGCTGAGTTGATTGATAAGGTTATTGGTGTAATGGTAGAGAAAAAGTTTCTTACTTTAGATGATCAGATCATTGAAAGGCTCTGCGATATGGGGAAAACGTTTGCCTCTGAGATGCTTTTCCATAGAGCTTGTAATAGTGGAACAGTTCGGGATCAGACATACGGTTGTATGTTGAAAGCTCTGTCTAGAAATGGGAGGACAAAAGAAGCTGTTGATGTATATCGGTTGATATGTCGGAAAGGTATTTTTTACTTGATGAGAGTTGTTACAGCGAGTTCGCTAATGCTCTTTGTAGAGATGATGATGATGATGACAACAACTCAGAGGAAGAACAAGAACTGCTTGTAGAAGTTATAAAGCGTGGTTTTGTCCCTTGTACACAAAAGTTATCAGAAGTTTTAGCAGCAATGTGTAGGAAAAGAAGATGGAACCAAGCAGAGAAGCTTCTTGATTCTGTTATGGAAATGGAAATTTATTTCGACTCCTTTTCGTGCGGGCTACTGATGGAACGTTATTGCAGAACCGGGAAGTTGGAGAAAGCGATGGTACTACATGAGAAGATAGAAAAGATGAAAGGAAGTTTGGATGTGAATGCTTATAACGCGGTTCTTGATAAACTTATGATGAGGCAAAGAACTATGGTGGAAGAAGCTGTTGAAGTGTTTGAGTACATGAAAGAGATGAATACAATGAACAGCAAGAGTTTTACAATCATGATTCATGGGTTGTGCCGTGTGAAGGAGATGAAGAAAGCTATGAAGTATCATGATGAAATGTTGAAGTTGGGGTTGAAACCTGATTTAGCATCTTATAAGCGTCTTATCTTAGGTTTCAAATGAAACATTTGGATCAGATTTGTTACACAAGCAATGAATCAAACCATATAATCCGTTTGAGTTTACAAAAGTACAACACCAAAGAGAGTTTTTAAGATTGAAGTTGCAAAATTTCTCAGACAAGAACACATGTATAGTGAGCCTATGATATATTATTGGTCAAGAGGAAGCCACTCCAGTTCTAGTTCTATCTCACCAGACTCAACATTCTGAAGCTTGAGATGAACCTCTTGTTTCACTTTCCCATCTGCAATGTTGATGATGCTATCCTCAATAAGAGCATTGTCGTGCGATTTTAGCCATTTACCAATCTGCATATCTCCAAACATTTCAGGATCTCCAAAGGCCACTGCAGATGTAATCAGAGATTGGATATCAATGCTAGCTTCTCCCATTATGTCATCAGCAGAAAATGTGTCATGATCAAACACTTGCTGCAAGAAAAAAACAATAACTTCTATTAAATATTCTTTAGAAGTAGAAACTGATTTGGATGTTTTAGACTAAGCTTTTACCAATTTTACTGAGCCATAGTTGTGAGGAACAGAGAGCATGAGTTCCTCGTTCCAGACCGGGTTTAAGTTGCTCTTCATTACAGTTGATTGTGCAGTCTGGTAATACTATGAAAATAGATCAGCAAATGAGATAACCATAACAATCACTAGACCAATGGTAAGAACGTATGAACACCAAAACCTTCAAGAATCCAAAGTGTCCACTTGGTTTTACCTGTTGTCCTAGAGTCAACACAACATAAGGATCGCTTGTCTTCATATCTCGGATAGTTAGATTGGTTCCTTTTTTAAGAGTCACCTTCAACAATCCAATAAACTCAACCATGCCTTCAAGATGCTGCCATTTGTTGCAAGTGTTAAAACACCATGAATCAAAAGACTGATAACAATATTCACCTTCATAGAGATAGAGTTTACTGAAAACAAGATTTACCTGTTGTTGTGATGATGAATTTGTGCGAAAACTATCAGCATCTGATAGACTTGGTGTACTAGGGCCCTTCACGGATGTAATCCTCAAGCTTGGTTTAAGAAACTCTTGGTGCTTATATTTTGATCTGACAATAAGATTCTTAGGATATGAATATTCCACAAAACATTAGTGATATTTGGTAGTATAAAACAACACTATTTGTGGGGTTTTCAGCAAAACCTACCTGATAAACCGCATACGCTGGTCATGACTAGCCTCAGGTCCAGGCTTAGAGTCACCATCAGGTATAAACGCCTCGTAAATTGAATTGGCAGAGGCGTTTCCTCCAATCTCAATCATTGAATCCACATCATCATCCGACCATTCATCCAGTGTCACAGATAAGACCTGCAAAACACCCCCATACAATGAATAAAGATTCTTGTCAAGAAGACTTAGTGAAAGCAAATATGATTGTACAAGAGTGAACTCTATTCCTAACGATCATGTTACTTAAGTGTAACATCTCCACAAGAGCATTTGTAAGCATCTTAGTACAATCCAAAAAGTCTAAACATAGAAGGAGAAGCAAAGAGTGATCACCACCTTTGAGATATGAGTGCCAAGGCTTCTATGCACACCGCAACACTTTAAGCATATGAACACTCCAATATTTGCTGACCTGTAGTAAGTCAATTACAGATTACACAACCAAGATTTGGTATATGGATGCAGTACATTGCTAACGGTATGTTGGAAGCGTTAGGAGAAAGGACTTACGCCCATTTAGGATCTGGAGCGTTACAATCAGCGCAGACTTGGTTATCAGGTTGAGTTAAAAGATCTCTTATTCTCCTTTTACCTGTCAAGCAATAGAGTGAATCATTCTCACCTAATGAAGAAACCTATAAACCTCACACCACACAATCTTTTGTCAAGTTTATAAACACATAACAAACTCATCTTCTTTGAGAGTAATGATTGAGAAAAAGTAAAATAGCAATATATACCTGAGCCATTGTTTCCTTGTCCGGCTGCAGAATGACTCATTGCTCTTTAAAGAAAAAAGCTACACAGAAGAAAGAAAACACCAGTTACGCACATTAATGTTAGTAAGAAAATGAAAAGTTTTATGATTCTTGAGGAGATCAAAACTCTGCTTTGCAAATTGCAAAAACCAAATACTGCATTTTGGAAAAACACGAACACAGAATCACCAAGAACATATTACTACCAGATGCAGAAAGGGATGAACTCAAAATGTAAATCATCCGTATCAATTTCATATTCAAACACCAGAGACATTCAAAACAATCTAAGAGAGAACAAAAATCTGAAAATATGGATCTCTTTATCCATTCTTGAAACCATTTTACAACTTACAGAGAATGAAACTCAAACTTGACGATCCACACAACCGATGAAGAAGAAAGATTATGCCAACAAATTGGAACAGGGAGATGTGTCATGTAAGATTGGATTTTATTACCAATGACAGGAGAGAGAAAGAGATATGAATGTTCTTTCTTTACACAAAACTTTTCAGTTGTAACAAATAATTATTACTATTAAATGATTTTGCAGATGACAACTACGTGCTGCTAGGCTTGTCTGCTCTCTTTCAGCTTTTATTTATTTATCATTTGAACTTGTAAACTTTAAAAGTCGTATGTTGTAACGTATGCCAGTCTTTACTGTCGCACTCGGCCGGTTTAATAAACCAAACCGGCCTATTATTTATTCTAGTATTTCCTTCTAGCTGTCGTTGACTTGTTACTTGTCAATAGTTATTGGAAACTTTCAGCTTTTATTTATTCTAGTATTTCCTTCTAGCTGTCGTTGACTTGTTTCTTGTTAATTCCTTTTACTATCATTTAATATCTCTATAGTTTTGTGTTGATAGTTGCGAATTTACGAAAGTCATTTGATTTGGAACTTAAACGAAAAATATAAGGAGAACCATTCTTCTTAACTTTTTAAGACTAAACTGAAACTCTGTAATCTTTTGGAATTGTCTTATTACCATAATCTATATAAGTTACTGCTACAAAACTGAAATAAGACACTGCTCCATGGAGACACATGATCCATCATAGTGAATATATATATTCTTCAAGCAGATTTCAGCTTGTTCGATGCTGCTGCGAGGTGAGACAGTGTTCTGTGTCCAACGAACATCAGAAACACTCCCAACAATGACAGTGCCTTTAGAGTCGTGAACAGATCCAACTGCAGGAACCCAAAACAAAAAGGATATTATTGTTATAAGCTTTTCACGCAATAGTCTTTTATATACTAACACAAGAACCAGTTCTAAGAACTTGCCTTCACCCAGAAAAGCACGTAGAGAAGCAGAACAGCTCCGATACCACCATGGAAAAGTAATGCGGATGTTGCAGCTCCAACCGATGATGGGAAGCTCTTTATGTTTACTCCCAACCTTGTAAGCTGAAACACAAGATAGAGTTTATATGAGTTGTGAAACAAATGTTGTTGTTTTTCGGATTATGTTTCTGAAGCGAAAGAAGACAGACCCCGATCAAGAAGCCGATGAATGGGAGAACTATAAGACCCAAGAAAACTAGTGAAAGCTGCTTTGCAGGAAGCTTTTCTGGAACCCTGAAGATGTGTGATATCTCAGCTTTTGGCCCATATCTTGAGTAAGGATCAGTAGGCTGTAGAGGAGGACGAGCCGCCTTCTCTGGACGTTCTGGTAGGTCTAATTCTATGTGGCCAATATTACTCAATAAAGAGTTCTCCTGGAGAAATGAAAAGGAAAATAACAATGCTCAAAGTTCTGAAAATGTAAATCAACTGCATTTGACCTGAAAGAACAGTACTTACCATGGAAGCATCTCCAATAGTTAGCTGGATCTCATATTTACCAGAAAGGTAGTAAAGCTTCTCAACCAATCCAAGAAAATCCTGAAGGGAAGAAGAACATTAATCATTAATATTGATTGTACTTAGGACGGCACTGATCTCACCAAATTTGAACGTAGAAAACTGAAGAAATGTAACAGATTCTTTTTGGCAAAAGCCATTCAAGATGTAGGTCAAGGAACTTAACTAGAACTAATTCAGACTTCTTTCCAGAAGTTTTCACGAGAAAGATATGTTCGACCTGTGACTCATGTTTCAGCTTGAGAAATGCCTGCATGGAAGAAAGCAAGTCAAGAAAGTGAACAGAGCATAACCATTGCTAAAGCAGAACCGGGATTGAACAAACCTGGTGTGGCTTAAACACATGGCCAAGTGGAGTAGTTAACTGGAATGACAGGCGCAGCTTTTGGAGATGGTTTGCTGATAATGATACTGCTTCATCTTTAGTTAAATCTAGCCTACAGTAGTTGCAAAAGATAAAAATGATGATAAGAACATCAAGTAAGTTGCGGAAAAAATATTGTAAGCAACAACTGGTACAAAAATATAGGTGATATACTTTTTCTGAGATTCAACGCTCCCAACATCACTGTCAAGTACAGCAATTTCTGCATTCTCAATGGTAATAGCTCCTGTGGCGGCTATAGGCACTTTTGTTTGAGCTTCGGTTATGTATGCCTTTTCATTTGCCGACTCATCTAGCAAAATCTACCAAAACGAAGCTTATCATGTTCTTAACATACATCGTATATGAAGTCTGTGTGTAATATATACCGACAAGAGCAATACCTCAAATACAAATGTATACTTTCCAACATCAAAGTTATTGGGAAAGGAGTCCAAAAAGTACGTTGCACTGTCAGCGTCAAACTTAAGCTCCTGCACCCCAAAAATGTTATGGAAACATGTAACCCGGCTCAATGCAGAGAAAAGGGAACATTTACTAATGCGAGCTAAGACAGAGTTTACATTATTTACCTGGTTGTTAATTACAGAAGATCCCTTTGATCCAGAACTTAGAGCTTGTACGAGCTTCACACTAAGAGCTGGTGCCTTAGAACCTAGTACAGTGCTAACTTTAACCTAGTCCCAGACAAAGAGAATACAAAAGTATAAGAGATATTTATCCAAAATATTAACAGTAGATTGAGTCACTATTGAATATGAGAGATCTCTACGAATAACATGCAACTCTATGAGACTGAGTAATCTTTACAAGCTACAAATCCAATATACAACCGGTATATCCAGAATATCTAGACTTGACTACCCCAACTAAAAATACCACTATCCAACACGGAATAAAAGCTAGAAAATTCAAAGTTACGAAGATTTTCCTTTCTAAAATTACAACAGTCAGAATTCTAAAGGGAATCGTATAAAACAATAAGGAAAAAACAGAAGATAAAAGAAAATAACATCTCAAACTATTCCAGTCACATCTTGATGAAATTCTGATGGGATACCTTCAGAGGCTCTTTCTTTGTCAATGAAATGACAGTAGATGGAAGAGACAGAATCAGTGGAACAGAGAACCTGAAATCATAGAGAACGACCATACAACATATTATTGCTCCCATAGCATGACAAAATTTCAGCGACAGCATACAAAATGAGAACTGCGTGAAATTTCGCAAGTGTTCACGCTTTTAAACTTCTACTCTTCTCTACAGATATCATTTCTGCCGCAATTATTTTTCTCAAAATTATAGGATGGATGACTATCCCTTCAGAACATTTTTACTTGTAAAGAAAAACAGTTCTCCTCTATCAAAAGCAACTGTTAGCAAGGGAGAACGGAAGTAACAGTAAGTCCTAGTATCAATCAACTCAACTGAATTCAAGGTTAATGAAATCTCGTCTAAGAAACAAAGAGAAATCGGATAAAGGGGGCATTAAAGTAACATTACCTGTTGTCTTCCAAACAAGCTAGGGCATCTATTTGGTTGAAGAAATCTTTGGCATCACCAGGAATTCCAACACCAAGAAGGAACTTGGCCAAACCAACTATCTTATCACCTGGAAGCTGCATGAGAGAATGGGAAGGCGAAAGTGTGTTTATCAACACATCTAGCAGTATATAGGATACATAGAATCATGGTAATAACATACGTTCAATCCTGTGGATTCTGAAGCTGCAAATGACGTGAGCCCTCTAATTACTGATGCAGTTGTTGAGATCGGGCCTTCACTTTCATCGAAGTAAAATGTCCCATCGTCTATAACGCCAAAAAAGTAATCAACCCCAAAAATGCAACGTGACTTCAGAAAATATCTTATGCATATACATGATATAGCAAGTATTTTACTGCATACCATATTTTTGGATACTGTCAAAAAGCTTCAGGATACCCGTCTTCAATGTCTGGATCTACAAGATGACAAAAAAGAATGATGATTTCATCACACGATCAAGTAGTATCAACAAACTACCAATAAAAGGACAAAAATGCATAACCAGATCAAAAAATTAAGATATACATGCATAATTTACGACTTGGAATATAAAATGATCAAAACATAGATGTTATAAGAGTTGCTGAGAGACTCCAGAACCAGAAGTAAATCAGCACTAAGAAATAGTAGTGATGTCTCATTAAGTATGTTCCCATGAATCATTATTAAATTACACTGTACATCATAGATCTCACTTACCAATGACTGATCAATATCCGAAGGTGCTAATGAAATCACTCCAGCAAGCGTTTCAAAAGCTAATCCTGAAGGTAAAAAAAAACATGTTTGGAAGAGCGCAAATAAGATAAACAGAGCAAAATAAGTAAGCGGTGAAAGGTTAATAAATTAAAAGGTTCAATATTAATGTTTAGCATCGTGAAGTAGGAGGGGTTAATCCAGTAAGAAAATACTAACCAGCAGCAAACGTGCTTGATTCCGGATTGTTGGAGCTGTAACGCCATCTTCCATCACTCTGGCTAAGAGCCTGATACAAATGTACTATATGAGCCAAATATTACTCGGAAAACAGTTTGAGTATGTTATATAAACACGTCAGTGCTATATACACTTCTACCACAATCTATAATTGATAGTTCAGAAAGATAGTATACAATGTACCATCTGATAGTTCGACAACAACAACATATTAGATAAGCTAAACAAGTTCAAACCTTAATGGAACGGAAAACAGCTTCGGCATCTCCAAGATTTATATCAGTTCCAGAAAATTGCTCCTGCATATGGAAAAGCAAGGTCAAGCCTGAATCCAACAAAGAGGAAAAGCAAGCAATGGAATTGAATAAAATAAAATTACCACGATCACAGGTACCCGCAAAAACAGTTTCATACTTTCAAGAAATAAGCGAAATAATTAAGAAGCGCTATATGGAAAACGGAGTAGTCAACCCCACTCAAGTAGTTCAGTTCACCAAAAGTCTACTCGTATTACCTTAACAAGCACCAAGCCTCTGAGAGAATAGTAGAAGTCAAGCAATAACTTGGCATCTTTAACGCCAGCTTGAAGTTTAGAGACAATGTCCTTCAAAGAAAGAACAGATGAAGTTAAGCCGCTGAAAAGACCTTTGTGATACATAGAGGAGACAATTATTAACCTTGGGAACATCTTCTCCAGATTTACATTTAAGAATTCCATTAACGCTCAAAGCATAGAATGCATCCTTAAGAGTAGAAGAAGGCGACGCAAGAACTTTAACCACATTCTCACAAGTCGCTGAACTTAGATCAGACTTTTTATCAATCCCAAGAATCTCCAAAGTCTTTAATGCTTCATATGCTTCCTCCAAGCTGATTATAGCAAAAAAACATACAAAAATCATGAACTAAAACAAACAAGTCCTGAGCTTTAACGAGCAGCCAAAGACATAAAAAAAGTGACAAAACGAAATCGAATTGTGGGTTTCTCGAAAAACCAACCTTTTGTAGGATCCATCAGCTGGTATGAAGACATCGAGAGCCGCGGATCGGTGAGAGTCTGAGATGGGCTGAGAAACTGAAGCTGCACCGCAAACTGCTACGGCGAGTATCAAAACTAGAGATCGTACGAGACCTCTTTCCATCATTACTGCATCATAAACACACAAACAAATAAAAAATCCAAACAATCACCGCCAACTACGACGGAGAAAATCGTAAAGCTTACGCTTTTACAGATCGGAAGTTAGATCGGTAAATGAAAAAAGAGAAGATTACCAGAAATGAGCGAGTCTCGGTAGTCAACGGAGACTGAGGTTTGGGGAAGCGTGAGATGGATCTATGGCTTTTGAAAGGAAGACGAAGACGATGGCTAAAGAAATTAACGAGTGCGGAGGAGTAGCTTGATGACAGTGACGGATAAGACTGATTTACCCTCACTTTCAACGTAAATAACACTCAAGTTATATTATAAACGACGGCGTACTAGGACACTCAAATGTGACACTCAGTTAAGGTTTAAAGACCAAGGACAGAGGAGTTTAAGGCCCATTTATTTTTATGGGCAAACGGAGTGTTACATTTAATGGGCTTTTTAAGGCTTATTACTTTTTATTTGCCGAGAATAATACTGTATTTGTATTATTTTTTTCTTCTTTTTTTGTCACTATATCGGTATTTGTCATAATCATGAATTTCACGTTCTTAAACTAGTTGGGTAGGAACTAGTTAAGCCACCAAGTAAACATGATACTTGCTAAAGCTATATATATATATATATATACATATATGTGTGATAAACAGAAAGCAAAACAAAATTGTCGACAACATTTTTGACTTCCAAAAGAAAAAACTGAGGCTTCTAGCTCAACTGGTAAAAAGGTGGTAAAAAACTCACTGCTGTGAGTATCGCCACCTGGATTCAAAGCCCGGTCACTGCACTAATTTACATGTGATACTTCAGCGTCCGAGACTGAAGGCCGTTCAAAGTGGGATACATAGTGACTAGCGCAAGTTAAGTCATTTTCCACTTCGGTCTCTAGTCTGAACTATTTCGGTGGGATCAGAATACTCGGTTAGCAAAAAAAAAGAAAAAAATACCAGATAAAAGGAAACTAAATTGTTGAAAACATTCTCTGCATCTCCCAAACTTACACTTTTTCTTGTTTTTTTTTTTGTTTTTGGGTTTATAATTAGAAGGAATATAAGACAAATCTTTGAAAGTTTCTGATTATTCAGAATCCCAATTCAATGATAGATAATTTTGAAAGATTTGTCTTAATTGTCACCGTAAACCAAAAGAAAAAAGAAAGCCAGAAAAGTGTACCTTTTGGAGTTTGCAAAAAAGAAAAAAATTGAGCAAATTTAAGTTGGCTTTCATGCGGTTATGTTTCCTTTGATAGTAACTGATAAGACTAATTTACCCTCGTTTCAATTTAACTATGGTTTAAACGAAGCCGTGCCGTATTTGAAAAACCCTAAACCCCTTCCTCTGGATCCTTCATTTTTTATTCAATCGGGAAGGTCTCGACGGAATCAAAAATCTCAGTCATGATCCGATTCACAAGAACAAAACCAATACTCGACTCACTGAGTCACAACCTTCTCCAGAAATGCCACGCGAGCGGAACCCCCAAGGGCAAATCCAAGCTCAAGACAATCCAAGCCCTAAAACGCCACAAAGCCACCACCACCAAAAGAGGCGGAGAGGAGGCGAGCAAGGGGAAAGGAACAACAACAATCTCAGATCACTGCATAAACCCTCCTTGCCCCGTCCGTTACCTCAGACCCAAGGACAGAGACCGAGAGGCTCAGCGAGAGAAGCTAGGTCTCATCAGCAAATCAAGACAACGAGAGATCGATATCCAGAAAAAGCTTGGACCTTTAACCACTAGAGTCTCCGACGAGCCGATCAGGATCGGGGTTAAGGGATTGGATTACGTCGCGTTAGGGATTTTCACTGAAGACGAGTTGCCTAAGTATAAAGTGACGGTGGAGGATGGGAAGAGGCTAGCGAAGGAGTATAGTAGAGTGATGATGAAGGAGCATAGGGAGAAGCGTGTGGCGGAGATTGGTTTGATGAAGATGAGGAAGGCGGCTTTAGAGGCGTTGCCGGAGAAGCTGAAGAAGGCGGCTTTGGAGCGTGATACGACGACGTTTCCGGCGATTCGGGGAACGGCTACGGTTTTGCCTCCTGTGGAAGGGTATCTGGAGAGGATTATGAATGCAGCTAATAAGAAGAGTTCGAGTAAAGAGAAGCTGAGATGATGATGTATGGAGGTTAGTGTCGTTTTGGGTTCTGATCAAAATAAGGACTTTGAACTTTTGCCTTTACTTTGTTACTACACTCTATGGTAGAACACTAGTTGAAGCTTATAAAGTTTAAATCTTTTTCGACTTTTGTGTGTTTATTGAGTTTAAAGCTTTGTTTAGTTTGAAAGTCGCTGGTAATAATTGGAATCGTCCTCTTGGTTGAGACGAACTCTTTTATATCTCATTCCTTGGTCTGGTTTGTATAACTTCTCCAGATTATAAGTGATCTGTGATTAGGCAATATAAACTAACAATCGCCATACCAAGAATGCACTTTCTTTGTATTAGTTTGTGATATGAGAAATGTAGTTTAACTTAAGTTTTTCAGAATTGTATCTAGGAGATGATGATATATTGTTTCTGCATGTGGTGTCATATTCAAATGCGTTGTTTTAAGTAATTTGCTTCTCTTTCTGCAGCTTCTTACCCCGTAGAGTGCAATGGCAAGAGTCCTAAAGCTTCAAGACCACAATAGTTCGAGAGCTGACATAGACTAGTCTGGCTAATTGCTAGAATTTATCTATTGGCATCTCCTCTTCTATATTTTTTTTCCTTATTCTTTGGTAAACTAATCAAGTTTGTGTATCTCTGAGTTATTGGATCACAAAATTTATAATTTTACAGAAACTTTTGTCCAGTTACTAATTTCTAGATCTATGTTGGAATAAACAATAGTACTTAACAGAAGTAAAGGGATTTGTTATAAAGAAAACACAACTAGTAGATACCTAACAATAAATAGGAGAAAGACAAGGAGCAGTTAATTTCAACCTACATTTAGAACACTGGATGGTTCATTACGTAAATGATGTCTTATTAGTCACTTTCTGGCTAATTATCGTTAGATAGATCTAAAAAAGTTTTTGTCAGGAAGAAAATCACAAAATAATCTTTATTAAAGAGTGTAAATATACATTTATACCACTTGGGTTAATTAATATAGACTTAGGGTTTAGAGTTATGGGGTGGGGTTTTGGGGGTGAGGTTTAAAATTGAAAAAAATAAAAAAATATTAATTTTTTGAAAATAAAAGAAGTTAGTTTTGTCATTTTTGTTGTTGAGAGTTATTTTTGTGACAAAAACTTTGAAAAAGAGTTATCTAAGAGATTTGCCCAATATTCTAAGATAACTATAAAAATGTTTTTGTCACAAAAATAATAATCTCCATGGAAAAAAAATTAACCAAAATAATTTTATTAAAGGGTTAACAAAATGATCAATATACATTTATACTTAATCTAGACTTACGGTTTAGAGTTATGGGGTATGATTTTGGGGATAGAGTTTAAAATTGAAAAAAATAAAATAAAATTTATTTTTTTAAAAATAAAAAAAATTAGTTTGGTCATTTTTGTTTTTGAAAGTTATTTTTGTGACAAAAACTTAAAAAAAAAAAAGTTATTTGATAGATTTGCCCTAAAATAAACGGTAAAATCGAGTGAAACTTTTAATTACTCAGTTAATTAATACTCAAAATAAAAATAAAAGAGGTAAGCCCGCCTTGTTGATACCAAGAGTCTTGGATTCTGTATTAGGGTTCTAGGATTCGAGCATCAGCCTCAGATTCCACTCACTGGCGACTTATATGGTTCGATTCGGAGAGGGCTAAGAGTGAGATTAGGGTTTAGTCTATGAATCTAAGAGTGGATATGTATCAGGTTGAGAGGACGAAGCGTGAGAATTAGGGATGAATCTATGAAGAGCCGAGGAAACAAGGATGCGTTTGCTGGGGAGATAGCTGCGCGTAAAGGAGAGAAAGTAGGGGAGAGTGTCATTTCCGAAGCTGATAATGGTGGTGATAAGAAATCTAAGAAGAAGAGGCGAAGGACACAGTCTTGTGGTGGTGATGAGAACGCACTTTTGAACATTGGTGATGATGATGATGCTAAGAGAGAAACGGGAAAGAGAAAGAGAAAATGTGATGATGATTGTGATTTGGGAGCTGAAGACAAGTCCAAGAAGAAGAAGAAGAAACTAATTGTTGTTTCAGAAGATTACAGCTTTAGCTCTGCAAAGAAGAAGAAAAGGAAGAAGCAAGAAGTTGAGCTGGTGAGGGGGAAGCGGTTTACAGAGGAAGAAGATGAGTTGATCAAGAAAGCTGTATCAGAATACGTTGAAGCCCATGTTTTAGGAGACCAAGGGATAGACATGGTTATGAACTGCAGATCACACCCACAAGTTAAAGACTGTTGGAAACAAATAACACATGCTTTACCTTGGAGGCCACATCGTGCTGTGTACGAGCGTGCACATACTTTATTTGAAGAAGGCTCAAAGGGGGTATGGAGTAAAGAGGATTTGGAACTCGTCAAAGAGCATCAAAAGAAACACGGGAACAACTGGAAAACTCTTGCGGATGCGATGGGTAAATACACTAAGCATGTGCGCAAAGCTTGGACGAGAACCAAACTGGTGTCCAAAAAGAAAGGACGTTGGTCCAGGGAAGAGCACCAAAACTTGTTTGATCTTGTGAACAAAGATCTTAGAAACAAAGCATTCCAAGAGAAGCGTTCACAACATGGGATGCTCCGAGATAACATCCCTTGGACGGCCATAAGCGACCAGCTCGGAACAAGGAGCCAAACCTGCTGCTGCCTGAAGTGGTATCATCAGTTGACATCATCAATGGTGGAAAAGGGGATATGGGCTAACGTGGATGACTATAGGCTCTTGGACGAGCTTGTGAATCTGGATGCTGCTTGTGTTGACGACGTTGATTGGGATGATCTTCTGGATAATCGAGATGGGGATGCTTGTAGGAGTCGGTGGAATCAGATGGTGCGTCATATCGGTTTACCTGGAACCAAAACATTTGCAGAACATGTTGAGGTTTTGTCTCAAAGGTATTGCCCTGACATAGCAGAAGACAGAGAGGATTTCGACAACAGAGCATTTGATCTTGAAGGTTAATCAAGTCTAGAAAGAGTTTATTTTGTTCCATTTATGTTCTACTTTGATTTGGACTGTTGCCATAATCTGTTAAGCAGTTTTGCAAAGCCTTCGATTATTCAATTGGTGTATTTAACTGTAGTGTTGTCCATCTTGGGAAGAAATTAAGTAGCCTGAACCTGGAAATAAATCATTATAAGGGTGAGTGACTGGGTTGACAATTAGTTCTGCAAAGGGGAATTAGTCAAGGGTATCAGGCTACATAATCCAGATTTGACAAATATATAGAACACATCGACAGTGAGTGACTGGGTGATAATGATGAAGAAAACAGCCTGAGAGATTGATTAATCGCCACTGGCGCATCCTTGACAACCGCAGTGAACGCATTCAATCGCTTTCTCTTCACGCAAGTGTTTGGGAACACGACATACACATGTAGTTCCATAGTTGTGGTCTCTTGGCTGTATGCAGCGCAAGCAGCATAGACGCTCATACCCTGACTGCAATCCACAAAACCAGAGAGTTCATATACATAGTTCAGTAACAAACTAAAGAGACACGTCTATCTGACAAACAAGTGCAATTACTAGAAACACTGGTTACTAGAGAAACAGCTTCAATACACCATTGTGCTCTACTAGACAATCTAAACTAATTCAACAAATATTTAAAAAAGAAAAGATTAGAAGGCACCTACCTTCTTCCATTTGGCAATAAGGTTGCGATCAGCATAGCCCTGGTCCAAGCAAAACTCATAGAGCTCTTTAGATATTTCTTTCCTCCGGTAATAAAGGTCGTATACATAGCGACTCCTCTGATGAGAGAGTTTGAAGATTGGCCATAAGGCTTCACACTTTCTCTTGCCATCATGTGTATCCATCTCAGCTGCGTCAAAGAAGAATTGAATAGTTAAGAGCAGAATCAAAGGGTAAAGAAGTAAACTTTACGTAGATGTGAAAGTAACCTTCTCTCATCTTGGCGTCAAGCTCACGAAGAGTAGGCTCAATCAACTCCCACCCTTCTGGGTACTTTACTCGGTTAGTCTTCACCTTTGGCATTTTCTCTACAGTTTTGCGAACTACACAACGTTAGACAAAGAAATTCAAATTAAGCTAATTGGGTATCCAAAACGAATTTAAAGATTCTTTATTTACATTAGTGATTCTAATACTTAGGAATAAATTCTCAATTAGGGTTTATCAATCAATGTGATTTTGAGACCGACACGAATCTGAGAAAATTTGGGGCTTAGAAAGAAACGACATGACTAAAGGATGTGAGGCAAGGTTAGTGTAAGAGGGTAATCGAATAAACTTACCTGAGAAACTAATCGACAGAGAGGAGGGAGTTTGAAGAGGAGAGATCGCCGTTTAGGAGGAGGACGATGATGATGGAAGAACCAACTTCGTAGAAGCCTCTTTTAACTCTGGGTTGGCCTCGGAATACTTGGGCCGGGGTTAGGAATTAAAATACATGTATTCTTTTTTTTTTTTTTTTGTAAAAGAAATACATGTATGTTTACTATAATTTTTAGGGAAATATTTGGTGGTATCACTTCATAAATATCATTTCTTTAATAGATAAAAAAATTTTAAAATTTTTAGAATTCTAAATTTTACATTTCAAAATTTATCTCATCCATCACTCAACTCTAAACCCTAAATATTAGATTAATTAACCCAATAATTATAAATGTATTTTTTTCTCTTAAAAACATAAAGATAAGACTCATTAAGGTAAACATAAAAATGGTACTAGAAAATTGATATTTTTGACAATTTCTCTAATTTTTCCAAATTAAATTTAATAACACATTTCGTACCACCTTTTAAGTATGGAAAAAACACCCAGACCCAAAAAACGAATTGAATCCGGTGCAAAAAAAATTGTATCGAACTTAAACTGAAAAAAAAAATTATCTGAATAAATCTAAAATTTTGGTATACAAAAAAACTGAAACCGAACTCGAACATGACTAAAATATTTCAGGTATTTGAACAACGAATCACATTTTTATGTTTAAATATATTAATTACTCAGAACTATAAATATAAAAATATATTTAAATATTCAAAATACTTAAAATTATTCAAAATACTTAGAAATATCCAAAATAACAAAACATAAATATCTAAAAATAATTTAAAATTACTTAAAACGCAGAAAATACGCTAAATATCTATATGTTCTCCATAAAATTATCCAAACCAAATAAATTTTTATGTCAACTTAAGTATTTTGTTATACATTATTCAGACTTATATGTTATATATTATTATAATTTTTGAATTTTATGGTATATTTGGATTTATGAATTTATTTACATAATTTAAACGAATATTCAAATCCGCAAAAATTAAAACCATATCCAAACCGAAATTTATGAATATCTAAACGAGGTTTATATGTCTAATCTCGAAAATTTGAATATACTCGAACCGAACCCGAAAGCCCACCGCTATCAGCCTATCCCTACCATATTTTCCAAAACTTAGTTTTCTGAAAATAGCTTTAAAAACAGATTAAAGTTTTTAAATTTTATGGTCTATACAATGTTCAGGATCTTCAAAGCTGAATCTCTGGAATTAAAGTATCAATATGAGATTTTATTCTTTCAATTTTTGTATTAGTCCTTTTATTAATTCCTTTGTTTTTGGTTACACAAGAACATCACTCAACTCAACATTTCTGTTCAAATCATGTGAGTAGAACACATAGCTCACAAAGTTAAGTAGAAGGCGGAAGAAAAGAATTCAATGTCATAACTCATAAATGCAAAAGAAAAACCTCCAAAACAGTTATGACTTTATAACATCAAACATCTATCAGCTTTCGACATTGTCTGCAACTAAGCAATTATTTGGCAAAAAAATAAAACCCAAAACACTGCATCAAGAAGACTAGTGCAACCATTAGTCTGCAACCGCATATGACAGTCACTGGATACACATAGAGAAACTCTCCCAAAGCGTAAAATAAACAGGAAAATAGGAGGAGAAAATGTGCTTATTCCTTCTTCCCGATTCCATTGGACATGTTGTAGATTCCTGTTCCCTGTACCCGTCCACACAAAACGCCATTAGGACATTCAGACTTTAACAAAAACTATCAACTAGAAGTAACAAGTTTTAAACTGTGCCACTTCTCCATTTCAAGCTATTAAAAAGACTCAACATAGAATTGGTGAAATAAACATGGTAATTATATGCGCAAGCACTAATACATAAAGCTCTGAAGAATGAATCAACTGAGTAGATAAAGCTTACAATCATGTAGAGAGAAGAGGCAGCCAAGGCAAGAGGAATGGCGACGGAGGTGACCTTGTCCATGGGGCCTTTAAGGTAAGTGTGCCTATGGATGCTCTGGAACAACCTCTGCTTCTCCAGAAGCTTCTCTCTTGGCCTAAATGGTGTTTCCGTCAACATGTTACTGCAATTCCACAAATCCCACAAGAAGCCATTATCACTCAACGCATATAATGAGATCACAACACATTAATCTAGATGAACATCCTGATCAAAACAATCAATCCGATATACTAATAATCCAATCAAAACACTAAATTCATAACGACCCTACTTCCAAAATGTTCCTAAGGAATCATTTCGATCAAAAAGGCTACGATAAAGCCTCAAAAACAGGGCTAGATCTGCTATCTAAGATCGACAAAAGACCAGAAAAAAACTAACGTTTACAAACGATTCAAGTGGATGGACGCGAAAATCAAGATTGATCTAAGAGGACGACGAATCTTACCTGAGAGAAATTAATAGACGTGATAAGAAGGATGTTCAAGGGGAGAGAGATGGAGAACGAAGAAGAAGAAGAAGAACACTTCGGCGTTGAATCGTCATCTTAAGGTTGGGTTTACTGAGTGGTATCACCTTTGGGCCGGTCATATATCTATGGCCCAAGTTGACCCAAGAATCAACTTTCCTATTCAATTACACAAACCAAACCGGACCGTCCTTCTAATTTCAATCTGTGTTTCGAACCGGCCAAAATTGACCGACTTTCCTATTCAATTATATAAAACGAACCCGGTTCGTCGTTAATTTCGGTTTTGTTATTATATAAAATGGTACGGAGCAAGTGAGATTGAGATTAAATGGTTATTAACTGGTCAGATCCGGTTCGGTTGAACAGCAAAGGAAAAAGAAATAAACCAGAAGGGAAGGTGGGAGGGGAGGAGAAGGTGGGATACTGCGAACGGAGGAGGTTGGTCCTTGTCCACGCACGAACCCTAATCCACTATTATTTGTGCCATCTTCAATCATTCTAACGAAAAAAGGCGTCGAGTCTTCTGTAAAAGTAGTAACCTTTATCTTCTTACCTGTGTTCCTCTGTTACTCTGTTTCATTTTTGGTTCATTTTTAGGTTTTAGCTGAACCGCTGGAATCATGCTCTTCCATAGGCTATCAAGATTGGGTTCTCGCATTGTTAAACAGCTTCCAAGAGGTATTTATATTTCTTCTCATAAGATGCTTTTCCTCCTCTGTTCAAAAAGCTCTCTGTTTTTGGTCACTGTGAGATGATTTTAAATCTGTTTACTTATGCTTTGGGCAGAGAGGCATTTCTCAGTATGTGGGATGCGGATTTTACAAAGGTCTTATGGTCAATATCTGCAATCTTCGGTTAGTCCTGAGCTTGTGTTCTGTATGCATCTTACTTGTTTCATTGAACAGACAACTAGACAAGTTCTGTTGAAACTAAAATGTTGGATCTTCTGTGAGTCTGAGCTTGTGTTCTGCATGCATCTTACTTGTTTCATTCATCAGACAAGCTCTGTTGAAACTAATGTTGGCTTTGTATTCTAGCTAACTATGAAAAGACTATAGATATATGATCTCTTCGGATGATGTCGTGAAAATTGATTATAGCTAACTAGAGTTATGCAATCAATAGAGAGAACTAAAAAGGTTTTGGTACTATCTTATGCCTTACGCAAATAGGGTGATTTTGGCTTTATATTTTTCTCTTACGAAACTTTATCTTGATTTGTGATATCTCCCGCTCTTTTTTGACAAGGCTGTAACTCAGAGGCAATCTAGGACGTTTCAGCAAGCCTTTTTCTCATGTAACTATAATCTCTTTACATCCTTCAGCACTGTCTCTGAAAATAGCGCTGAAGAAACAGAAAAGTAAGTTTAGATTTTTTAACATTCAACTCTTGACAATAAAAAGTGTTGACACGAGGACTGTGTACAGGATAAACGTTATCTTTGTCGATAAAGATGGAGAGGAGATTCATATTAAGGTCCCAGTTGGAATGAACATCCTTGAAGCTGCTCATGAAAATGATATAGAACTCGAAGGCACGATTCTCTTTCTTTTTGTTTTGTCTAATCATATGCTTTTTGGCTTAAACCAAGATAGTAACTATTGTCTGAGATTGGTCCTTCCATTGGAAATTTACAAGTTTTTTTTTTCCTAAAACTTCAGGGGCTTGTGAATGTTCTCTAGCCTGTTCCACCTGCCATGTGATTGTTATGGTAAAAGTTTCTCTTCCTTTGCAATTACTCAACTACATAGATTGATCATGCATTGTGTTTTACTAAATAGTTAACAACTGTGGCTGAGAATAGGACACGGAGTACTACAACAAACTCGAAGAACCAACAGATGAAGAGAATGATATGCTGGATCTTGCTTTCGGGTTAACAGAAACGTGAGTTCTGTCTCTTGCTTACTCTTTTAAATGGTCTCATTTGGGTTGCATTGAAAATGTTGTTGATATCTTCCATTGAAAATGTTGTTTTCTTAGGTCACGATTGGGATGTCAAGTCATAGCAAAGCCAGAGCTAGATGGAATACGCTTAGCCATTCCTTCAGCCACTAGGAATTTTGCAGTTGATGGGTTCGTTCCAAAACCTCACTAAACCACATCAACGTCTCTCACAGAGGATGAGTATTCAGTTAGTTGAGTAACTTGAGTTAAAGGACGTTTGGAGTTTGCACTTGTTTAAAATCTGAAGACCATATTACAATAAAACCTTAGGGAGTTGTAACCCAGAAGGTGAGAGACTTCACAGTTTTATCTCATCCCTTCCTGGCAGCATTCTTATTGTATGTTTTGATTTGATATTGATAAAAAGTTATGTTTTCATTTTGTCACGAATATGAAGGTCTCTTTTCATACACAGAAGTTATGAATATGAAGGTCTCTTTTCATACACAAAAGTTACGAATATGAAGTTCTCTTCAGATTTTATCTCATCTCTTTTTGACAGCATTCTTATTGTATGCTTTCATTTTAGTAAAAGGTTATGTTTTGATCTTGTGCCTAATATGTTCTTCTCTTTTTATACACATAAAATTGTAAATGCATATATTCAAGGGTGACTTACTCAAATAACAAGTTTTACACTGTCAAATTCAAAATGCAAAATTTAATGAGTTTCATCTGCAGATCCAAATTTGCAATCATTATGAGAAAGGAGACGAATGATACTAAAACAAAATGTCCAAAGATGTAGTCTCACAATTTTGTTATATCAAGTCTAGAATTTGGCAACCTGCAATAGAATCCAAAACCCATGAACTGCTTGCAGCTCTTGCTCTAGAAGACTTAGCCAAAGCTTCAGCATCAAATCTTCTTGGTGTCAGAGTTTTCTTCTTGCTTGGCTCAACACTAAACACTATGATCGTTGAAGCTTCAGTATCATCAATAGAAATGGGTCGCCTGCGTAGAATTGTTCCTCCTGCTGCTACAATCATATCTTGAAGATACCCTTTGTAAGCAAGCTCAAAATCTCCCATAATGTAAAACTTCAGTCCATTAAATAGTTTTGGTTTCTGCATATTGGTAAATGAAACTATTTAGATTTGAGTATTCTCAAGTCTGTTGTCACATACATAGAGGGAGAGAGAGAGAAAAAGCTAACCTTGTTCAAAGCTCTCTGTCTTCCAGTATAAGGTCCTTCTCGTGTACCATGAACATCTGTGGATATCTCATATGGTTCCTCGGTTACATATTCTCTGTTTTTCATACAGGCCTTGATCCCTGGAAGAAAAGATATAGACAGTTTGACAAATTGTTGATTTGATAATTGAGCACTCGCAAACATACATGTTTCCTTTGCTGGTAAATGATAATACTTACAATCAATGCTTAGAATCCATTTCCCCTCCAAGACCCCCATCATGAATTTGAGGGTCCTTTTGCAGGCTCCATTTTCATTGACTGATGCAATGATATGTGTAACTCTTGGCTCCCATTTTCTCGAGATGGTAACTCCAGACAGTTCAGTAAATTCCGAAATCACACTCTGCAATGCCAGCCATGTCATTTAAGTTTCAAAGTTGAGAGGTTTTCATGAAATAAAAGAGTAAAACGATCCATACCTTCTCTCCATCTGTAAGTCCTGAACAGCATAGAACCAATTTCTTGGATAATCCGTGAAAAGGCTTGCTTTGGAGCTCACTGATGTCAGGTTTAACAGACACTTGATTAGGCTGAGAGTGCTGTGGCCTAGAGAAGATAGAGAGAGAGAGAGGTATTGTCAGCACTCTATTTTCAGAAATTAAAATCGTCTCATACTTCCAATCTACAATGACAATACCCTTTAGGAGGAGTACGCTTGCGTTTTCTTTCATTAGGACAAGTCTCTTCACAGGGCAACTTAGAGGATGCATCCGAAGGGCAAAGCATTACAAAGTTTTTCTGTTGACAAGAAAAGGTGTCAAAAAGAACCGTATAAGAGACTATCATATAAAGCTTCTACATAATCTATGCAACACTTACATTGTCCCATCTACATTCTGGCATCAGTTTTGCACATGTAACATGAAAGCTTTTCTTGCAACTCAAATTGTAACAACCAAGTGCTGCGCCTTTAAGTCCACAGTAACTGCAATTTATTTTCCGGCTTCTTGTCAGCTCCGCATCAAGATTGACTGCCTTTGGAGCCCTGAAAAAATGCAAGAAAGTATTTTCTAATCAGCAGTCGAGTATTTTTAGCTTATGTATGCACATTTACTACTATTCAGATATCTTACCATTCAGCACAGTTTTTGTGAACATGTATGACCTTAGACCCACCACTAAAATCTGCAGAGACAGGTTCACCTTTGTGGTAGTGAGCCATTTCTCCTGATGCCTGTCAATATAACATTTCTATTAAAAAGTCTACATCTAGGACTACAATGTGAGACAGCGAAGCTTACCTCTGTGCCTTCTGAAGACTGACAAAAGGCGCAGGTGAAGTTATTTATTGGAGGTCCATCACATCGTCGCAAAAGTACATTATCTCCAAGTGAGGGCTTGTTCATTGTTGAGCTTTTCTCTGGAACTTGCATGGTATGAGTGCTTTTATCCACATACGGTTTCTTTTTGTTAGTTGAATCTTGTCCATCTCCCACTTGATTCAACTGATCACTAAGGATTTTCTTGCCACGCAGTTGTGTAACTCTTCTTGGGATTGAACTCTGTTCTGAAGTCTTCATTTCAGTTATCCCAGAAGAATATTCTGGAAAGGAAGATGCAGTGGATTTTCTTCTCTTTCTCAAAGAGTACTTTTCGGCAGGACTTTCTTTTTCAGGTTGTGTATCAGCTGAACCATAGGCTCCTTCCTGATCCCCCTTTCTCACATTTTTTGTTCCAAGTGAGAGCTCATTAGATCCAGCAACTGGGTGTTCCAGGGAGACTTTAACTCTAGATCGTCTCCTCTTTGTCCCCTGCTTTCCCTCTGCTTCGACATTTGTATTTACACCAGCCTGAACTCGTGAAGTCTGGCCCTTGTTTCTCTTAGCTCGTTTCACTTTAACATTTTCATCAGGATTTACATCCTTCCTAGTAGATGTGCCAGAACTCCCACCAGTCTCTTGTTTCTCACTACTACATGCTCGTGCACACGGTTCCATGTAGTGCTCATTAGAAACCCCAACGCGTCGTTTAGCAACTGTATTTCTTGCACTTCCTGCTTTGCGTTTTTTATTGGACAATGCTCCTTTAGGTAGATTCATTTGAGTCCCATCTCTACCTAGGGCCTGCAAATTAATTTGAATCTTTTAGTTAATTTCAAACGTATTGAAGAAACTATTAGAGAAAACAAACATCTGTCGGTATCTGAGTAAAGAACTGCCTTTACCTTGGCCTTCACGGGACTAGGTAGAATATCTGGAGAACAAGGCCTTTGAGTCCACTCAAACATTTCACTGTCGAACATGTCTCCTGGATTGGGCCTTTCTTGTTCAACTGCCTGAAACACTCACCATAGAAGAAGTAGATAAAAATCAAAGAATACTATGATTTTTAGCTTGAGGTTGCAGTATTCATTGTGATTTGTGAACAAAAGAAAAACTCCACCACATAACTAAGATGGTCAAACACTTTCTCTATAAACTCAGAGCAAGTGTAGCATGTTGCAAAACAGAACAATATTTGCAGTTTAAGTACTGGGAGATAGCAAAAATAGGCTGCTGGGTTTTAAAGTACTCACTTTCGACGGGCTGTCATGATCTGAGTCCTTCAAGTCGCTGAAAGAAGGAACATCAACAGGTGTAACGTCTAGAAATGGATCACTTTCTGCTGGCTGACTTAAGCTCCCCTCATTATCTTCATCTCTCAACCAAAAGAAGGGTGCCAGATTTTCTTCTTTATTCAGACTCGTATGCTCATTCAAGCGAATCATAGTTTCTTCAGTGTAATCCTTGGGGTTTTCAGCTGACTTGACAGATTCAGTAGCTTCTGTTAAGCTTCCAGAAGACTGATTCTGCGACAGCTGAACCCTTTTCCTGGTTTGGGATGAAGGTTTCATAACAATAGGTCCATGGACATCTAAATCTGTTTCCTTGGTTTTGTTATGCCCTCTCCTCTTGGATGTCCGGCCCTTAGTAAATCCCCTATCATTTGGCTTTTCAACGGATGCATCTCCCACATGCTTTGATTTTTCTGTAGACAGAACACACATTGAAAAGGCATTCATACAAAATCCGAGAATTTGCAGTTACAAATATTGATAATTATGTAAAGGATCCTTGGTTTCATTCAAGATACCCAAAACGCTTAAGCATCGATCCTAACAAGTACCTGATGGTGATGGTATATTCTGGCTTACAAACATGTTGACACCAGAAGCATCTTCCATGTTCTTGTAAATACTCACCAAGCTATCCATATGTGGAGCACATCGAATCTCTAACAAAAAAGCATTATCATTTTGAAACAAGATATAGTATAAGCCAACTGCAAAACTTGGTTCAACAATAAGGAAAAGCCGACCCTGATATCAATTTAAAAAGCACGAGAAGTAGTACCTCTACGATGGAAGGGGATTTTACAAACAGGACAAGTAGCATCAACTTTCATGGATCTCACTATGCATGCACTGTAATCAAAAAGAGAAAGACATGTGATTATTAAAATACTGAATAGATTAAAAGAACAAACATAAGAGAGAGAGGGATCTTACTTGCAGAACACATGGTTGCACGAAAGTGAAGCTGCAGAGTTAAATAGACTCAAACTGCAAAGAAACAAAGTTGAATCCATTACAAGCTAAGAATTAAGAAACGGAGACCCATTACTCAGGCTACATAAAGACTCGATTTTGATTCCAAATGCAATCAAGCTTAACACACACGTTAACCCATGAGAGTAGAAAGAGATTGTACCAAATAGGGCACTTGAGTTCTCTTCCCATCTTCTCCAGGTGCCTTGCGTCTCCCATCTTCTGCTTTTGATCTTCACAGACAGAGAAAATGAAACGAATCAATCTGATAAAATTAAGCAGTGAAGCGACTCTCTGCGTCTCCAAGCTCTCTGAGGATAAAACGTTTCATGATAAAGCCGCCAACTTTTTTTTTTTTACTTCAATTTTTTCAGTCCCGCCAAAAGATTGGGTGTAAAAAAGCGGTGATAAGTTTTCCTTTTCCTCCTGAAGTTTTATTACTTTCTTAGATTTGAACCCATTATGTTTTGTTTCTCAGATTTTACCCACATGTACTTCATAAATGTATAATTACCCCACCAAGGTTTAATCACAGGAACATAGATTTGAATTTGATTTTTTTGGGTTTTCATATTCAGGTTTCTATATTTTTTATATGTTTACATCAAATTAGGTTATTAATAATTCGTATTGAGGTTAATTCTAATTTTTATAGTTTTCAGATATTTATTTTCATCATTTTTCCCAGATCTTTAAAAAATATCAGGTTTTGACATGTTTCTAAATCGGACACAAATTAAGATTAGAGGTGGACATTTCGGTTTAATGTCGAGTTCAATTTGATTATTTGGATTAGATGATTTAGATCTAAAAAACTTTAATCAAAATCAACCGAAATTAATTTGATTTCGTTTATATTTGGTTTGACGTTTTGTCCACCCCTATTTTTAGTTAGGAGTTTATAGCTCAAATATAACCCCGTACAATTGAACATTTGTGTAGAAAACAACAATTTTATATTCTTCATTACCAGTAATCTTGACAAGAACAAGAACCATCTTTAAAATGGTGAAACCTGCTACGATCTCTTACAACAATCTCTCTATCATAAACCTTAGACACTAGTTTAATCGCCAGATGACAATCTGCACAAACTCTAAGATTCTTCACCACCCTAATCGGTGATCTCTCTGGTGTACTAATAAGCATGAAAGCAATAGCAATCTTCTCACTATGATAAACAAGAGCATTCTCCTTCTCTTCCTCCTCAACATCAACATACACGTTCGATATCTGCGGCACGTAACCCTCCTGTCTCAATCTATCACTCATCTCTTTAAGCTTCGCGTATATCAGCACGCTTTGTGGATGAGACTTATCACCCATAAGAAACTCATGAACTCTGTTTCCTACTTCTACTAAGCTGTGACCTGGGACTTTTCTTACACCGTCTTCTAACATTTTCCTCCTTATGTTCTGCACGTCGGACCAACGCTGCTCAGATGCATACATATTGGACAAGAGGACATAGTCTCCGCTATGGTTTGGTTCTAGTTGTAAGATCTTGATTCTAGCTAACTCTGCTAAGTCAGAATCACCATGAACAGTGCAAGCTCCTAACAATGTTCTCCAGATAACAACATTTGGCTGCATTGGCATTTTTGTAATGTAATCATATGCTTTCTTCACTTCTCCAGCTCTAGCTAACAGATCGACCATACAACCAAAATGTTCGATCCTAGGCTCAATCTTGCACTCCTCTCTCATTCTCCTGAAATACTCAAAACCTTCATCCACCATCCCGCAATGGCTACAAGCGTATAAGATCCCCACGAATGTGATCTCACATGGTAACAACCCTTCCTTTGACTCCATATCCTTGAAAAGGTTAATGGCTTCTTTTCCAAAACCATTAACAGCTAAACCGACGATCAACGAAGTCCAAGAGACACTGTTCTTGTCCACCATCTCACTAAAAAGCGTTTTAGCTTCTGCCACTCTTCCACATCTAGCATAGAAGTCCAAGAGCACATTACTGGAATGTAAGTTTACTGTCAAACCCACTTTGATCATATAGACATGAACTCTCTTACCCAATGCCAAAGCACCAATCTTTGCACAAGCAGACAACAAACTAACAATAGTGAACCCATCTGGCTTAACCCCCTTCGAACCCATCTCACTATAAAGCGCCAAAGCTTCGTTTGGTTTACCGTTTTCCGCAAACCCATTAATCACAGAGTTCCAAGCCACAACATCCTTCACAAGCATTTCATCGAACACCTTGTATGCACTAGCTACATCACCACAATGACCATACAAATGAAGCAAAGAGTTCTGAGCGAATATCAACGAACCAAACCCACTTCTAACCACAACCGAATGAATCGTCTCTCCCAACCGAACATCCGCCATCTTCGCCACGGCTTTGAGAAGAAACGGGTAAGTGTGAGTATCCGGCTCCACCAAACTAGAGGCTCGCATCTCGCGGTAGAGAGTGAGAGCAGAGACGGAGTCACCAGTCTCGTTGTAGCCTCTGATCAACGTGTTCCAGATAAAGACGTTGATGGGTTTCTCTATCGTGGAGAAGATCTTATGAGCGTAGGAGATGGGAGGTGGAGGAGGGAGAGAGACGAGGTAGAAGATGAGGTGTTTACCCATCTTGGGGTTGGAGATTGAGACTCCATGGCGGATTGAAAAGGCGTGGACTTGCTTGAGTTTCTTAAGCGATGAAAGGCCGTAGCTTTGCAAGAGTGTTATGCATTTGTCTAACATTGGAAGTAGTAGCAGAACAGAGCATGGAGGCAGAGTGCTCTGTTTCGTGTGGGCATTGTTGTCAATTACACTAGTAACGAGGTGATTGCATTATTATATAAAAAGATGTTAACTTTCCAGAACCCTTATTTGAAGAGTGTCTCTAAGCAACTTAGACACCCGCCGCTATGTTCTGTTCGAAGAAAGAGGCATCCTTTATAGATGAATCAAGCTAAAGGCTTTTGATTGCAGATTCATTGTTTGTGAAGCTCTCATGTTTCTCATTGCTCGGTTTTTTGCTTCCCAGTCTCGAAAACTTACATCTGTACTGTAGTTGTTCTATATCTCTGTGTCTCTTTGCTCATCTTGATTGATACTCACCGTGTATCAGAACTTCATGACCTTGAGGTTTTGGCGTGAGGATTAAACACGGTGACACATAAAACAAAAAAGTGTTTTTTTCTAAACCCATTTGATCATGAAAAGATCAGTTGGTCAATCTTTGCGCTACAATTTTCTTGTTATAAGCAAGTATGAGTTTTAAGTTTCTTAGAAAGAGCTTCTGCTAATGACCTGCACACACTTACACATTTTTCTGTTTTAGGATTTATTTACTCAAGGACTCATGAATGTTGCTCAGGATCCTGAGAAATTCATGACTCTTGTATGCTAAAATAACCAAGCTTTATTTTTTATCTCTGGACATGTGAGATGAAGAAGACAATTCAGCAGTACCTGGAGATCTGTTTCATTTTCCCACCTGGCAAAAGCTAGCAACTGTTCCAAGAATCACCAGATGATCAAGCCAATGCAATTTGATGGAAGCCAAATCTCGGTTATCACATCTTAAGCTAAACATAAAGACCAGCAGATTAGTAGTAGTACAGTGACCTTAGGTTTAATGCCAAAAGTTCTCTTCAACTCTTTCTGAGATTACTTGACACCAATGTACAACAAGAAACTGGTATACTGATTGTGTAAGTGTACAACAATTAGCACCAAAAAGAAAAGAAATACAAAAAGAGATTTCAAATCTGTAATCATGTAATCTCTTGACTAGGGGAATCTTTTGGTCATCTGAAATTGCAGCATTGTGCTCGTCCTTTCAACAAATTATTCCACAAGCAGATCATCTGACTAGGAGATTGGTAATGTGCTGTGTAATAGTTCAGTGTGCACCCGTATTGACAAAATTTCCAACTGTGTGAATACTCCACAGGCTGCATCGTGGAGTTGAACTGCTCCACCCACATTCCCATGCTCACATCTTCCATCTTGAACAGCTGTGACAACAATATCCAAATAGTTTACCTCAAGGTCAGTTCAGACTTTCCAGAAAGATAACTCTTAGTATGATCATGACAAGAAGAATATAAGATAGGATCAGACCCTAAGCTTTTGTTTCGAGTTCTGAGAAACTATATATTTAGCAATGTTGCTTGAAATTATATATCCTGGTCCATTGGCGTAAGGAGGATAAATAGATTCTGGCCACTCCTGTTACAGTAAAACAAGCAGACATCATTTAGCATCTAATGCAGCTCCTGGCTTCTGAAACATACAAGAGTGTATAAAGCCAAAGAACAGAAGCCACACTACCTCCCATGTAACTGCCCACTTGCCAGTTCTAAGAGGACGATGTCGAAGATTTAGATTACCCATATAGAGAGACTGTTCCAGAGAGACTCCATCGATTTGTTTCAAGATTGATTCCACTCTGATGAATGTGTCATCGTCACATTTCATTATGTATGGAGCTGTCACATTCTGGACCTGAGAAGAGACTATCATAGTCAGCCACATGTAAGATAACTACAATGATAGAAACTGTTAATGTACTGGTCCATAGTACATAGAGAGCAGAAAGTATCTATACCCCAAATTCACAAATAGCAATTGTCTTAAGGACCACTAGCTCGTAGCGATCCATAAACGGAAGAATCACAATATCTCCAAAATATTCAGCTTCTTTCTTCAGCATTGCATTAACTTCCTTTCTGGGATGCTACAAAAAAATAAAACAGTAATCCACTTCAGTGTTCCAATAATGTCTGCTGTATTAAATTTCTCACAATAAGAAAAGGTGGTAAGAACTTACAAGTGCAACAAAGAATCGGGCAACAACACGTGCAGACTTGATAGAAGGATGCTGCATCCATGTCTTTCTCACTGCCATGCGCTCCGAAAAATGCTTAGTTGCAGATAGAACACCGATGAAAAGGCGAAAAGGAGTGCCAGGCAATGGAGGAGCTTTCCACTCTGAAGAAAACTCTATTGCTTTCTGAGGCGATAAACTTGGATGTGATGTTGAAAGAGAAGTAGCATAAACAGAATGAATATCAACATCTCCTGTTATTGCCAGCCCTGTGGCATCTTCTATGGTGAATCCCTGGGAAGCCATACATCACATATATGCATCAAATCGTTAATAAAAGCATATACATGTAGAATGCTCATCTGATAATACATACCGGTCGATAAGGGAACGATGTCACATGTCTTCCTCCAACATTTATATGAAAACCGTCAATTCCAGCTCGCAAAGTTAGGACAAAGACCTTACCTTCCGCAAAAGGGAATGGCCAAGTGACTTCTGGTTTCTGTTCACGTCCTATAAACCGTTTGAACCAAGAAGTTGTCTTAGATTCTTTTGAGTCTACCATGTCAGTGTTGTCATTCTTCGTCCACTTTTCACATCTTCTGAACCCGTCAACTGAAAATATACATTTACATTGATGAAGAGACTACAAAAAGAAACAAAACTATACAACAACTGAAGAAATATGAAGCTTAGATGGAAGCCTTCCATGTCTTATAGATTTTAAAGTCTTACCAAGCATGTCTGCGTCCTTCTTAGATGGAGTCCCATCACATCTTTGAGCAACTCCCCACTGCATTCTATAACATGTATTGTGTTCAATGACCGGCCTGTGATTCCAATCACCTTTGATTCTCGGGTTCAGATGAAGAATCTTAGGAGGATACTCCCCGTCCCCTGTCTTCAGCCCTTGCAACTCAACCATAAACTGTGAAACCAGAACCAATCCATCACCTCTTGTGAATCTCGAACGCTGAGGAACAGATTCTTCATGTGCGTACTGTGGAGTTCCGAGAATTGTAATAGAAGATCCTGCAGCAAGACCACAGGGAAGCAACATGATCCCATTGGCCTTATTCAAGTCATCTCCATTCATTGAGATCTGAGAAGGGCATGACTCAACCACCCCTTCGTTAACAGAACTCTCTTCAATGTTCTCTATCTTAAACTTGTCCACATCTTCCCAAGCTTTTGATCCAAGCATCCAAGCCTCATCAGCCATTCTTTCAAAAGGTGACATGTGCTTAGTTCTATTCCTACGTCTCATGATCTCTCCAGATATTCTACCATACCGAAAAGCAAGCTGCTGAACTGGTTTAGATCCATTCATCTTCTCTTCTGGTGGCACCTTCTGAGTAGTAGAAGAAGGCCCATGTTGTCTCTCTTCGTCTTCTAGCTTCCTACCCAACATGTCACTACGCAACGACCCACTTAAACTAACATCTCCAGTATCCCTTAATGCCCCATCTGAACCAGTGTCCCCACTCAACATAGACACCATCTCGATGAAATGTGGGAACTTAAACGCTAAGAAAACCAAGTAAAACCCTGCTGTAGCCAGCAACAAATGTGACAACTTGAACCTCCTGGGACTATACACACCTCTGAAAGACTCGCTTTTTACCCGTTTCATTGTTACAAGTCAAAACTGAAGAATGGCGTATATCTAAAATGTAGCAAGACTCAGTATAACAACTTCATTCAAACATTAAACTTAGATTCATAATAACCTATCAGCAAAGAGAGAGGCTTGAAAACCACCAGTAAAGGTTAAACCTTTGCACGATCTGAAGATTGACAAGAGTCCACGGAACCGAATCAAATCAACCCAGATGTCTTAATTTGACAGGAAAGTCTTTCAAATAATAATAAAAAAACCCTCTTTTGGCAGAAGAAGAAGAGACAGAGAGAAAGTTACCAACTTTTAACCCCCAATGAAGCAAAGTAAATCTTCAATCTGATTTTTAGCGGTTTTGTCTCCTTGAATCTAGGGGTTAGAAGCAAAGTATTTCAGAGGAGAACGAAACTCACTAAAAGAGGATGAAGGAGAAATCGAAAGGATGAACCTTTTTCATTTTTAAATTCAAAAAGTAATTCAAAGATTCATTTTTTTTTTCTTAACTAACATTCATTGAGTATTTTTTTGGTGGATTTCAGTTTGAAAACGGAAAAATATTTCAAATGGGTTAGAATCTAAAGTCATTAATCGGTAATTATTTCGAGAGTAAGAGATTTTAAACTGTTTTTCTATTATGTGTCAAACCAATCATCAATCATTTAATTTGTTTTCTAATCTGGTTATAGTTATGAGATTTTGGTGAATGTATAAATCAAACAAAGGTTACTTTTACTAGTGTTTTTGGATACGGATTTCCGTTTATATTTGATCTATAATAAAAAGTGATCATGATTAAAGTAAAAAATTAAATAAATATATAAAAAAATTAAATAAAAAGTAAATTTCTCAAATAATTATTTTTGAAATTTTTGTTATAGTCTAAAGAAAAATGATCGAATTAGACTTTTTAAAAAAAAAATTAAAATAAATATTTAAATTTTTTTAAAGTAAACATCACTTCTAAAACTTTACCTTATAATTCTAAACTTTAATTCTAAATTAGTTAATCTAAAAGATATAAATGTATATTTACACTATTTAATAAAACCTATTTAGTCTGTTTTTTTTTTAAATATTATTTTTAAATATCACTAGACTTATTTTCATCCGATTATATATACATATATATATATATATATATATATTTATTTATAAACTTAATTTTTTTGACATCACATTGATAAACTTAATTGAGAAAAAGAAAACGGGTATATACCGCTAAGGATTTATATGGAGCATGCTTCTCCAAATGGTAAGGGGGGCTTAGACACACGTACGTTTGTGTATGATTTTGCCGTTCTTGTTCATGCCCGACTATCCACTGCTTCCACTGGTGCTAGCTGGCATTATGATTCATGTTCATAGTGTTGTCGAAGCACTGGTTCCACATGTTTGGATCCTCTAGACTGCGGTAACCGTTATGACCAGAGTTCACACTAACAGATCCACCAACTGATTGATTCGTCAAAAGATTACCAATAAAAACATTGGATCCAACGTCGTAACTATCTTGTTGAAACGATCCATTATGGAAATATGAGCAAAATCTACTGGTGGAAATCTTCGAAATGGAAGCCCCATATCGCCATGAATTTCAGGCAAAGAACAAAATGGTTCCCAACAGCAATACCAGAAAAAGAAGTACCACCAATAAGAGCCAACAAACTCATTCTTTTTTTGAACATGTAAGAAAGGTTGCTGATCATTAACTTATTGTCTCTGAACAGAAGGTTGATCTCTCTTTGTCCAGTGTCGGCAACAGTTCTTGCAGTTGTAGCACGGTTGAGACAAGCTATAGTTGTTGTAGTAACTGAACTTTGTGTTGTTTGAGTTATACCCTGGACACACTAGCGGTGGAAGCTTCTCTTCATTCACTTGATTGTGTCCTTTCACGCAAACATTCAACATTATAATTTTGATTGTGTTATGGGGTGTCCTATAAAGGTGTGTGTGTGTGTGTGTAAACGTTTCTACAAAATAACATCCTTATTGAAACTCGGTTTTGAAATTTATAATATGTAATACAACTGAGCATGAAGAGATACAATCATACAACATGTGAGAGGTATCTGGACCTTTTAGATAATAATAAAAAGGTCCGAATCGTAAGCAAATTATATAAAGAACCGGGTACACACAAAAATATCGACCCGATCAATACAACATATATAACTCTTGCGTATATAAAAGATCTTAGCTCTCGAAGACAGAAAAAGAACTTCGAACGTCAACGAGAAAACTCTTAGAGATAGATCCAGAGCTAGAAACCGAACTAGAAGAAGAACAACAACAAGCATGATGATGAGATGATGTCATCTTATTAGACATCTTCATCATCATTCCACAATCTTCTTTATAATCTTCTTCTTTGATTGTGTCTAGCTTCTGCTTCGCTGCTCTATGTCTCCTCATCACCGTCACGAATTGAGGAGGTGCAACCTCTGATACAAACCTTGCTAGACGTGAAGTAGCCATTATCTTGTTTGGAATCAGTATATAACAAGAACGTTGTGTGGAGAACTTAAACGAATGATTTGAGATCTCTTGGTTTTAATTATGGAACGTTTGAGATATGAAGCTCATATATATAAGTAGATGATGGTGTGTAGTTACCTATGTCCAAGGGAATTTGATCTGACGTTTTGTACCGTCAACAGCTTTTGTTATTAAATGCATGGACACGTGTGTTATATGTCTTAAATGATTTTATTGAGACTAATTTTAGTTTACGTTTCAAATTTATAAAAAACTTTAAAATTAATACTCCTGGATTTCTTTATAACCTCTTCTTGAATAAATCGTTTTATTCACGAATTACATGCAACGAAACAATAACAACAAGTAAGAAAATCGAAAATAGAGAGAAAATAGTGATGCATTTGCCAACTTTTGAACACAATAAGGATATATAATTAAGGCAAAAGAAACAAAAAAGAGAAAAATAACTAAAAATATTTAAGCAGAAATAAATAAATAAATAAATAAAGCATAATTAAATAAATAGATATTGTGCACGTGTCAAATTAACTGTGGAAGACCTCTCATATCTATCTCTGTCGGGATCATGACTGACAATTGACAAAGCAAGGCTTTTCCGCGTCTGAAACTTGTGGTAACCTGTAAGCGGCCGTATCCACGTGTCAGTCAGCAAAATCTGGACGTCTGCTATGTCCTTGTTAGATTTTCTTAAATATCATTTAAGATTCTTTCATATTTTTAATTATCCTTAAGAATTTTTTTTCTTGTAAGCTTCTTTTTTTCTTTTTAAATTCATATAAAGTTGCCTTTTGGCTCGAGGAAATCTGAGGGGACAACTTTCTTTTCTTACCAACAAAAAAATTTCATATTTATGATATGTTTCTTTCTATATTGACTCATTTCATTTAATATTTTATAATAAATAAGATATTATTATGGCAGTTCCAGATATTAACCATGCTTTGAATCATAGTTATGATCATTATAGTCATATAGAATCCTTGATTTGTGAATGTTAAATAAGTTCAATCTCAAGAAACTCATTAGAAAGAAGAAAAACTGAAGCTTAAATGTATATGTAAATTAAATTATATCTGCTAAAAAGGTCATTCATAGTTGTAAGAGTATCCAAATTTCCTAAGAATATTGAATGGCATGCATGAGTTTCACTTCTTCTTCTTTTTTTTTGCTATCGACATTAAATGAGTTTCATTTACATTTGACGCATTTTGTTTTACACTCTTAATTTTGCATGTTAGCTAAAGATCCTGAAAAATAGTTTACGATTGGGTCAACATTACAACTTACAAGCAGAAAACGCATTCGCATATGATCAAGAGTTCAAGACTTACGAGACAGATTGCAAAATAACGAAATGGTCACGACTAGATAATTATATAAAAATATCATATAAACATTATGTCTGAAATCTTTTTGGAAAAAAAAAACCAACAGAAAACATAAAAAGGAAGAAAAACTGACACATTATTAGCTTAAGGAAAAAGAAAAAAACGGGTATAACGGTTAATATTGAAGGTCCAAATGATAGGATTGGACCCAAGCACGCACTTGTTTCTGCTTCCATTCATGTCATCAGGGCTTGGAGATATGTCCCTTGCTTCCACTCGTGCTGGCATTGTGCTTCATGTTCGTAGTGTTGTTGAAGCTCTGGTTCCACATGTTTGAATCCTCTTGATCAGAGCTCACAACAACAGACGCACCAGTTAATTGGTTTACCATAGGATTACCAGTCAGATCATTGGATCCAACGTTGTAATAACCTTGTCCGAATGATACATCAGAGCTATGTAAGGCCTCCACTGGTGGAAAACTTCCAAATGGAGGCACATTTGTTACCATATCACCATGAAACTCAAGCAAAGAACCGAAATGGTTCCCACCAACAACAGGAGCAGCAGCAGAAGAACCAACAAACTCGTTAGTTTCTTGATCATGTAAGAAAGGCTGGTGATGATTAACCTGCTGGTTCTCAACAGAAACCACCTGAGAACCAGAAGGCTGATCAATCATTGTACGCTTGACTTTATGGCCTCTACCACCAATGGGTACGTTCCTTAGAGTCCCACCATGAGTCCAGTACCTACGACAGTTCTTGCACTTATAGCGTGGTTGAGACGCGCTATAGTTGTTGTAGTAACAAAACTTGGTGTTGTCTGAGTTACACCTTGGACATGCTCGCTCTGGAGGCTTCTCTTCATTCACTTGATTGTCATCTTCAACAAAAAGGGCAGAGTAATCCATAATGCAAGTCTTAAATTTTATGATAATGTTTTTATTGGTATATTTTTGGTGTTGTTGGGGGGGGGGTGTCTACTTATATACGCTACTAGGGCGTGACAATTGAAGACGAGATACGTTTCGGGTTTTAGAAGAGTGAGATTATGAGAACAACGTGTCAAAATTTGTGTAATAATAATATCAGGATATGTATACACACACCAATAGACTTTAGGGTGCTTAGCTGAAAAACAAGGCTCTCTTACTCTTAACTCTTGTCCTTATATGATTAATTGACAAGAAGATGTGGCTAAATGAGTTAGTCGTATTAACATAAACAAAATCTGGAGACACTGAGTGAATAAGGACAATTTAAGACACAACTATCTTTTTTTTTAAAGACAGAACTATAAGCATAAACTGCAACTGCATGTATCAACTACGAGGAATAGTATGTGTAAATATATATATATCATTTATTGCAATTAACATATATATATAACACCTATCGGTCTAGGTTTGTATTTGGCTAAAAATTACGTTATTTTATTGTTGAATTCAGCTAGAAATTAAGTTAATTTTGTTTGATCTTCGTCTGACCACGCTTTAGGTTCTATTTGAAAATTTGTTAATCACTAATACCATTTTCTTGAAAAATTAGTTGGATTCGACATAGATATTCTCGATTAAAAAAAATTATAATTAAAAAAATCACGTGCATCGACAAGTGTTTTATTAGTCGCATTGGCAAACTCTTAGATTATTAAAATTTAACATATATTTATATAGACAAGAACTTTATCATATTTTACATATATCTAAATTTTATTTTGTAAATATTAAATAAATATATGCATAGATAAATTATTTGAAAAAATAAAAATTATGTTAAAAATTGATATAAAACTTATGTAATTAAAGAAAAATATCAAAAGGTAGTTAGTAAAAACAACTGTAATAAACTAACAAAATTATCACAGTTGGAAATTTTACAAGCAAAATATTTAATTAAAAATTAATAATCTCTTTAATGCTGAAAATAAGAAAAATGATTTTTTTATATTTTAAAATAATATAAACAAGAATTGGTTTTTAAGGAAAAGTATGTATATGTATTGCTTTATGGAATATAAAAGGCAAATCTCTCAAATAACATCTTTTGAAGTTTTTGTCACAAAAATAACCTTCAAAAACAAAAATGACCAAATTAGACCTTTTTATTTTTTAAAAATTAATATTTTTTATTTATTTTTTCAATTTTAAACCTCACCCCCAAAACCCCACCCCATAACTCTAAACCGTAAGTCTAGATTAGTTAACCCAAGGGGTATAAACGTATATTTACCCCCAAAACCCCACCGCATAAAAGTTATTTTTGTCATTTTTTTTCTTAAAGTTTATTTTTGTGACAAAATTTTTTTTAATTTTATCTTAGGGTATTTCTCATATAAAAATACGAAATAATTTAAATTTTAAATATGAAAAAGCTAAGTATAATGAATACGAAGAAGACAAAAGAGAACAAAAACATCTATATGTAACAGATAGTGAAATAAATATATGCTAGGAAAGTTCCTACAGATTGCAAAACAAGTCTTCTTAATGAGCGAGAGATATGTTAAGAGATTCCTGTATTTATTTAATATAGATACAAAAAAAACTATCATTAGTAAAGACAGACATTAGTTGACAATACTATCAAAGATCAATGTCGAGAACAAGAAGACATGAAACTCGACCATGAGAGTAAAGTTTGTATAGTTGACCACACAAAAGAAGAAGAACGTTTATATAACCAGTAACCAGAGAACCGAGTACTAATTTAAATTTGCAAAAAAGAAAATTACTACAATACCCACATGCATTTGAAAGGGTTGGCGCCACAACATAACCGTTATTCTGTTATAATATTAAATTAAGATTTTTACAAATCAAGAACTCAATAGTCAAAATTCTAAACGGTAAAAAAACATATCACTAAACCACACACTTCTTAGTTTAATTTTATGACCTTAGAGCAACAACTTCAATAGTCTTCTGTAGAAATTTAGATTGATAGAAGAAATATATTTCAGACATAACCATAGAGTTACCTTATTTTGACACTATAATTTAAAAACAGAGAATATACTAGAACATATCAATACATAAAACACTTGCAAACACATATAATATTAATTATTTATACTATAAAAAGACTTAACATATAACTTATGTCTGAACCTTTGGAAACAAAGATGCAAACTTTTAGAACTTAGATATAAAAACCGAACCAATAGAGCTGATAAAACAAGAAGACCCAACAGAAACATTATTAGCTTAATGAATAGAGAAACGGATAAACCGGTTATGATTCAAGGACCATGCTTCTCCAAATGATAGGATCTAAACACACTTGTTGTTGATCATGTGATCAGTGGCTGGATATCCTCTGGTTCCATTAGTGCTGGCACTATGATTCATGTTCATGTTGTTGTTTAAGCTCTGGTTTGGCTTGTTTGGATCCTCTTGATTCACGAAGTAACTGTTATAATTATCATCATGTCCACCAATTGATTGGTTCATCAAAGTAGTACCAACCAAATCATTGAATCCATCACCGTAATAACCTTGGTTAAACGATCCACCAAAGCGATCCATTGGTGGAATACTTTGAATTGGAGGCAGCATCTCACCATGAGTTTCAGGAAAAGAACTGAAGTGGTTCCCAACAACATCAGAAGAAGAAGAACCACCACCAGTAGTTCCAAGAAACTCGTTGGTTTCTTGAGCATGTGAGAAAGGTTGATGATGATTAACCACCTGAGAAACAGTTGGCTGATCTATCCTTGTAGGCTTGATTTTACGGGCCCTTCCACCAACTGGTATGTCCCTTAAGGCTCCACCATGGGTCCAGAATCGGCGACAGTTCCTGCAGTTGTAGCGAGGTTGAGTCACACTATAGTTGTTGTAGTAGCAGAACTTGGTGTTGTCTGAGTCACACCTTGGACACACTCGTGGTGGAGGCTTCTCTTCATTCACTTGATCGGTTCCCTTAGCAATAACATTCAAGTTATCCATTTCTCTCAAGATCTCTACTAGGTTTTGTTGTTGTTGTTGTAGCTGTGATCTTTGGTGTTGTGGAGGGGGTTCTTATATAGGTTCTTGGAGAGTGGAAATTGATGAAGAGATACATTTTATTATTAAAAGACTGAGATTATGAGCAAAACGTGTCAGAGGTTTTGTATTAATAAAATTTGAAGATCTCTTCACACAATAGACCTTAAGCTAAGATTAGTGAAAAAACCAAGGCTCTCTTAGTCCTAACTGTTGGATGTATATGAAAATTAGAGAATCAATATATGACTAAATTAGTTGTCATATAAACAGAAAATATCTAGAGGGCATTGGGAGTATAACACCATTTAAAGGAAAATCTACTGCAACTTATAGATGTTTATTATGAAAAAGAGTATATGCGAGCGCGTAAGCTCACTCGCAGTCTCATTGGTGCGGATGATAACTTTCTATATGAAAATCTTCACAAGATTTGACATCTTTAAATAGATAAAACGTTAAAATGCTTTAGCTGGAAATAATATCCAAAATGAAGAAAAATTAGTTAAATATTTAATATGAAATCCCTATTTTTCGAAATCGACAAAACACTTAGATAACTTACTTAAATCAACTGTAAACTTGTAGGTGTTTATTATGAAAGAGAGAGTATATGCAAGCGCGTAAGTTCACGCGCAGTCTCATTGGTGGGGATGATAATTTTTTCGTATGAAAATCTTCACAAGATTTGTCATCTTTAAATAGATAGAAACGTCGAAATGCTTTAGTTGGAAATAATATCCAAAATGAAGAAAAAAGTTGTTAAATATTAATATGCAATCTCTATTTTTCGAAATCGACAAAACACTTAAATAACTTACTTTACCAAGGATTTATTAGTGATTTAAAAAGAGATCAGACTTGATTAATAATTTAGTTGTGAGTTATTAAGTGAGCATAAACAATGTGTGTGAGTATATGGGTTCATACGTGTTTTTACTGGCGCATCATAAGACTTTGTCGATATAAAGAATGCTTAGGAGTTTCATATATAGAATCGATACATCTTGTGAGAATAGATTGCAAAGTCAAATACCAGAGGCAAGAAGGTGTGTTTGTGATAAACTAATTTATAGCATAAAACATATGTATAGAATTGACCATATACGAAATGGATACAAATGTGAGAACTGAAAGGCCTAGGTAGGTAACGAGCAATAACGGGTATCAAGAAAGCTAGAGACTCATAACAAAAAGGGTTTCTATATCGAGTAATCTATTTTTCTAGACAAACTTGTTAAACACGTTATCAAGTAACCTCTTTCAAAAACCTTAAAGCACCTCCACATATCACTCTTTGAGGGATGTAACAAATGTTCCTCTATACTCGTGATAAATCTCAAACAGTGTTGTAATAAGCGGGAAAAAAACAGATAACAATCTATTATATTATGTTAAAAAAAAAACAGATAACAGTCTATTATATTATGTTCAAAAGATGTCTATTATTATTTCCAATGGTTCGCGCCACAAATCTAACGGTTATTATGTAATTCAAATTAATTTAAGATGATTTACTAACTAATAAAACTAAAACGAGAAGTTAAAAATAAACGGTCAACAAGTAAAAAAAAAAAGAGATTCACCGAAGTACCGAATCCCACAAGCATAAGAAAACAGATAGATCAGTCGAAATAGAATTGATATAGAAACTCTAGACATAACTGCCGTAAGAAAAACAAAAGTTATAGACAGAACCATATAAGAAATTTATTTTACCATATAATAGATTTATCTAATATTCAAATGCATCTAAGAATAGTTGAAACTTAAAATTTCCGTATCCTCTCGGGCACGATAACCGAGGTGACCTTGAAATATTTGTTTTTTGACGCCGGCGGGGTCTCAAACCGCCGGCGTCGAGCTCCTCCCTCTCGCTCTTGCCTTCGTCCTCGTCTCTCTTGCGTTTCTTCAGACCCTTTCATCTGTTCAGCCACCGCCGAAGCTTTTGTCGACAGATCTCTCCGGAGAAGACTTGCCGTCGAGAGTCAAAGCGGTTGGTCTTTCGTTTACGGGCCGGGATTCACCGGATCCGACTCTTCTTGGGGGGTTCCCCACTCCTCTCCATCCGCCACGGCTTTCACCAACAGCAAACGCAGTGCTTCGTCACCACCGCTGCTCACCATTGTCATCTTCCAGATCTGTGAGTTTCCACCTTTAGTTGGGCTCCGCCTTTTTCACCTAAAAAGCCTTAGCTTCGAACGATCTCTGCTCGCCTCACTGGACTCAACCTGTCCTTCCACCGGACATCGTGCTCATACAGTCGCGTATCTTCACCGGCGAGGCCACTCTACTGCTGCCACTCTCGTTGAGCTGGGCCAAATCAAATTGTTATTGGGCTTAATAAGCTCTTTTGTGTTTACTTGCAGCAGTCTCACCCTAGTTTCACAACCCACTAACCAGTGGGGGATTTTGGTCAATATGGCCATTTTCCTAAAAATTATTGGTGGATTCATCAAGATTTTTACAGAAACTGAAATGGTTTTACAAGATTATCTCTCTTTGTCGAAGAGTCTAGCTTTTGCTCATTACCGGTGGGTTCATCGGGCTTATTATCATCACCTTCTACCTCCTCCTTGAGGAGTGTTTTCCCTCCAATCTTTGAAAGGAGGTATTTTTCTATATCTATAGCCGTCTTGCTATCTTGTGTAGCGGTTCGTTTGGGACCTGAAGATGCAACGGATTTTGTCTCGACGATACTCCGAGGTGCGGATTGGATGTCAACGTCGCGATATACGGTGACTATTTCTCAAGGTTTCGGCATTGTCGTAAACTTTGTATTGACGCATCCAAGCTTTGCTTTGGATTCACTGTCTTCCTATCTTAGAGTGTTTGTTAACTCTTTTGTTGTATTGTCTTTTGTTTGGAGAGTTCTAAACAATTGTTCTCTTAAGTGTAACTCGGATGTTTAAATATGAATAAAAGTGGTGTTCCAAAAAAAAAAAAAAATTCATATGCATCTACACATACATGAGATGAAGCGTAGCTCAAGAACAGAGAATAAGTTGATAACAGAGCAATACATAAAGAGATAAAACACTTGAATGTTTAGAAACACACATATCTCTTTCTATCTCATTAGCAGGACGGATAGCTAGATGGAACATTGGTCCAAGACCCCTAACTTTTATGATTTAATACGTTTTAAGTATATGGCCTCCAGATTGCTAAAAACAAAATTTTATTTAAATTCTTACTTAATTGTATACAATTGGGTTTGTGAAAAGCTATAAAGATATGAAACAAAGTATATATTGTATATCACATCGGATACGGCTGGGCAAAATATCCGGACCCGAAGAACCGACCCGAAACCGACCCGAAAATCAGGGTCCCGAACCCGACTGGATCCGGGGTAGATAACCGAATGGGTCTTCAATTGCTATATCCGAAGAACCGGTACCGAACCCGATCCGAACCGAGAACCGAATGAGTACCCGAAGATATCCGAAATATAAATATGTATTTTAAAATATTAGTTTTAATTGTACTTATAATTATTGGAATAATCAAAATTAAAATTATAAATTAAATATATTAGTTATTTTTTAATATTTTTGTGTATTTTCAAATAAAATAAGATTATTTGGATATAATTACTCAAACACAACCATGTTAAATGAGTATTTAGGTTATTTTTTTGTACTTTTTAGTAATTTAGATACAAAATACCCAAATAAAACCGGGTAATATGGTTACTTTGGATACAAATACCCGAACTCGTTTTAGATACATTGGTTATTTGGTTATTTTCAGGTTCCTAGTGATAAGAACCGAACCCACCCGGACCCGGGAGGACCCGACTCGAACCCGACCCAAAATTTTGTAATACCCGAATGGGGCCTAGTTTCAAAACCCGAAAAATCCGAAACCCAAAAAAAATCGATCCGTACCCGAACGGGTACCCGAATGCCTAGCCCTATCGAATATGTTCGGTTCTAGGATTCTATCTGAACCGAACCTGATATCCAATGTAACATGAAATTGGCCTCGCTTGAGTATTATAAAGGAATCAAAATCAATCTGAACCACCCATTTCGGGTTCAGTTTCGCGTATTATGCCCACGCCTAGGAATTTCCTTCTTCATTTCCAGTGTATATGTTGCTAATCCAGTTAAAAGAAAAAGAACACAACAGCTATAACAACGCGAAAGACAATGAGAATCATCTGCTTTCGCTAAAAGAAAAGAAACATAGAAGAAGAGCAAGCTAGGGTTTAGTGGTGGTTTTTGTAAAGAGTTAAAGGAAGACGAAGAGATTTTTGGACTGTACCTTTTTTGAGACATCTTTTCTTGAGTGATTGTAACATAACTTGTATATGGCGTTTTTAAAAGAAACAGAGTATACACTAAAACAGAGCAATACATAAAAAATTGAAAATACATAATTTTTTTTTTACTAATAAGTTATGAAACACACAACGAACTGGTGATGATTAATTATTTAAATTATAAAAAGAGCAGACAAGTAACTTATGTCTGAATCTTTAAGGAAACAAAGATGCAGACTTTTACAACTTAGACATTAAAGAAGGACCCAACAAAGCTGATATAACAAGAAGACCCAACAAAGCTGATATAACAAGAAGACCCAACAGAAAACCATAAACGAAACACTGAAACATTATTAGCATAATAAAAAAAAAGAGAAAACCGGTAAAACGGTTATGATTCAAGGACCATGCTCCTCCAAATGATAGGATGATCTAAACACAGACTTGTTTCTGTCTTTGTTGTTGTTGTTGTTGATCGTGTGATCAGTGCCTGGACATCCTCTGCTTCCACTAGTGATAGCATTATGATTCATGTTCATGGTGTTGTTGAAGCTCTGGTTTGGCTTGTTTGGATCCTCTTGATTCAAGAAGTAACTGTTATAGTTATCAACATGTCCACCAATTGATTGGTTCATCAAAGAATTACCAACCAAATCATTGAATCCAGCACCGTAATAACAATAACAACCTTGGTTAAACGATCCATCTAAGAGATCAAAGCGATCCATTCGAGTTGGAGGCACCATATCACCATGAGTTTCAGGAAAAGAACTGAAATAGTTCCCAACAACACCAGAAGAAGGACCACCAAAAGAGCCAAGAAACTCGTTGGTTTCTTGAGTATGTGAGAAAGGTTGATGATGATCAACCTGTTGAATAAAAGAATCCACCTGAGAAACAGGTGGCTGATCTTTTCTTGCACGCTTGTTTTTGTGGCCCCTTATGTTCCTTAAAACTCCACCATGAGTCCAAAATCGGCGACAGTTCTTGCAGTTGTAGCGAGGTTGAGAAACTTTGTAGTTGTTGTAGAAAGAGAACCTTGTGTTGTCTGAGCCGCACCTTGGACACACTCGTGGTGGAGGCTTCTCTTCATTCTCTTGATGGTTTCCCCTAACGATAGCATTCAAGTTTTCCATTTCCCCTCTTAGTTTTGGTGTTGTTATTGTTATGCTATTTGGTGTTGTGGAGGGGTTCTTATATAGATTCTTTGGGCGTGGAAGTTGAAGAAGAGATACATTTTGTGCTTAAAAGAATGAGACTTTGAGCAAAACGTGTCAGAGATTGTGTATCAATAAAATCTGAAGATCTATCATTATACAATAAACTCTAGGCTAAGTTTAGTCAAAAACCAAGGCTCTCTTACTCTTAACTCTTGGATATATATGAAAATTAGAGAATAATGAAGATATGATTAAATGAGTTAACTCATATAAACACAAAAAGATCTAAGGGGCATTAAGAGTATAATGCCTGTTAAGGGAAAACAATAGTAACTTGTAGGTGTTTATTATGACATAGATTATGTGCGAGCGCGTGAGCTCACGCGCAGTCTCATTGGAGAGGAAGATAATTTTTTTCCATATAATTTTTTTTTACAAGATTTTTATCTTTAAATAGATAAAAACGTTAAAATGTTTTGATTGAAAATAAGACATAAATATGAAGAAATAAGTAGCTAAATATTAATATAAAATCCTATTTTTTTGAAATCGACAAAACACTTAGATAATTTATTTACTAGTGGACTATTAGTGATTTATTAAGATATCAGACTTAATTAACAATTTAGTTGTGATTTATTAAGAGAGAGAATACAATGTGTGTGAGTATGTGGGTTCATATTGTGTTTTTAGTGGCACATCATAAGAATTTGTTAATATAAAGATTTGTTTAGGAGTTTTTTGTGAGAATAGACTGCAATGCCAAATACCAAGAGGCAAGAAGGTGTATGTTTGAGAAACTAATTTATAGCATAAAATATTGACCATATACGAAATGGATACAATGATGAGAACTGAAAGGCCTAGGTAGCGAGCAATAATGAGTATCAAGAAAGCTAGAGATTCATAACAAAGATGTTCTGTATCGAGTAATCTAGTTTTCAAGTGAGATTAACTAAGCACGTTATCAAGTAAACCTCACTTCAAAATCACAAATCACCTCCATATATCACTCTTTCAGGAATGTAACAAATGTTTCTCTTTGATAAATCTCAAAGAGTGTTGAAATAAGTGAGAAAGAAAGATACTCAAAAGCGTTATGTTAAAAAATAATCTACTTAAAAAAAAAACTACTATTATTTTAGAAGGTTCGCGCCACAATGTGATATTTACTATTTTATTCAAATTATGTTAATAAAAGATTTTATTCAAATAATCTACTATGGTTTGCTAACTAATAAAAGCTTTTTCTTTTTCTTTTTATTTATTTGAGGCATCTTTTCTTACGTGATTTTAACATTATTTGTGTTTTCACACTATGTGATTAGGCGTTGTTTAAAAACAGAGTATAGACTTAAACAGAGCTATACATACAACTCTTGGAACATATTTATATCTCTTTTACACATTAGTTATGAAACACAAAACGAACAGGTGATAATTAAATATTTATATTGTAACAATGGACCAGACAAGTAACTTATGTCTGATCCTTTAAAAAAACAAAGCTGCAAACTTTCAGAACTTATATCACAATAAAAGGAGCCAACAAAGCTGATAAAACAAGAAGACTCAACGCAAAACATAAACGAAGAACTATAACATTATTATTAGAGAAATACCAAGATAATTCTAAAAAAAAATTTTCCGTAAAAATAACCTTTAAGGAAAAAAATGACCAAAATAACCTTTATTAAATGGTTAACAAAATGATTAATATATATTTATACTCCTTGGGTTGACTAATCTTGACTTAGAGTTTAGAGTTATGGGGTGGAGTTTTGGGGGTGAAGTTTAAAATTGAAAAAAATAAAATAAAAATTAATTTTTTGAAAATAAAAAAAAAGCTAGTTTTATCATTTTTGTTCTTGAAGGTTATTTTTGTGACAAAAACTTCAAAAAGGGTTATTTGAGAGATTTGCCCATATTATTATTATTATCTTAAGAAAAAAGAGAAAACAGGTGAAATTATTATCATTCAAGCACCATCCATCATTCCACTAGTGCTGGCATTATGATCCATGTTCATGCCATTGTTGAAGCTCTGGTTTCGATTGTTTGGATCCTCATGATTCACGAGATAACTGTTGTCATTATATACATGTCCACCTATCGATTGATTCATCAAAGCATCACCAACCAAATCATTGAATCCAGCACCGTAATAACCTTGGTTAAAAGATCCACCAAAGCGATCCATTGGTGGAATGCTTCGAATTGGAGGCACCATAATACAATGAGTTTCAGGCAAAGAACTCAAGTGGTTCCCAACAACAATAGAACCATCAAAAGTTCCAAGAAACTCTTTGGTTTCTTGAGAATGTGAGAAAGGTTGGTGCTGATCAACCTGTTGGGTAACAGAAACCACCTGAGAAACAGATGGCTGATCTGTCCTTGTACGGTTGTTTTTGCGGGCACTTCCACCAACTGGTATATCCCTCAAAGCTCCACCATGGGTCCAGAATCGGCGACACTCCCTGCAGTTGTAGCGAGGTTGAGACACACTATAGTTGCTGTAGTAACAGAACTTGGTGTTGTCTGAGTCACACCTTGGACACACTCGTGGTGGAGGCTTCTCTTCATTCACTTGATCGGTTACCTTAGCAATAACATTCAAGTTATCAATTTCTCAAGAGCTCGACTAGGTTTTGTTGTTGTTGTAGTTGTACGATCTATGGTGTTGTAGAGGGGGTTCTTATATAGATTCTTGGGGCGTGGATATTGAAGAAGAGATGCATTTGGTTTTAAAAGATTGAGATTATGATCAAAACGTGGCAAGATTGTGTATTCATAAAATCTTAAGATCTATCTTCACACAATAAACCTTAGGCTAAACTTAGTCAAAAACCAAGGCTCTCTTACTCTTAACTCTTGGATGTATATGGAAGTTAGAGGGTTAATATCTGATTAAATGAGTTAAGTCAAAACATTTAAAAAGGGATCTAGGGGGCATTGAGAGTATAATGCCAGTTAAAGGCAAAGCTATGTAACTTGTAGGTGTTTATTATGAAAGAGAGTATCTGCGAACGTGTAAGCTCACGCGCAGTCTCATTGGTGAGAAAAGTAAATTTTCCATAAGAAAATCTTCACAAAATTTGCCATCTCTAAATAGTCAATAATGTTAAAATGCTTTAGTTGAAGATAATATCTAATGTAAACGGAAAAAGTAGTCAAATATTAATATGAAATCCTTATTTTTCGAAATCGACAAAATACTTAAATAATTTAATTTACTAGTAATTTATTAAGAGATCAGACTTAATTAATAATTTAGTTGTCACTTATTAAGAGAGAAAATACAGTGTGTGTGAGTATGTGGGTTCATACATCTTTTTACTGGTGCATCATAAGAATTTGTTGATATAAAAATATGCTTAGGAGCTTTTCATATAGAAAAGGGATACATCTTGGGAGTATAATGCCAAATGCCAAGATACCAAAAGAATGTGTGGACACAAATGTTGAGAAATGACAGGTCTAAGTAGCAAGAAAATGAGTATCAAGAAAGCAAGAGACTAAAAGGTTTTCTATAAAGAGTCTTATAATTTTCAAGACCGGCTAACAAAGCACGATATCAACTAACCTATCTTCAAAACCATACATCTATATATCACTCTTTGAGTTATGTATCTCTATAGTCATGATAGATATCTACGCGGGATAACAGATACTCAAAAGTCTATTATATTATGTTCCAGAAAAATGTCTATTATTATTCCGTATGGTTCGCGCCACAAAATAATGTTATATTTTATTCAAAATTAAATTAAGATGGTTTGCAGATTCTATGCGAAGTAAAAAAAGTAGAAACGGTCAACAAGCTCGGATGAAAAGCAAAGAAAAAAATAAGAATTTCACCGAAGTACTGAACCCCCATAGCAAAATGAATTTTATGACCATCGAATAACAAATAGGTACTCCCTAGAGCCCAGCCTGATATACTTTGGGCCCTAAGCATAAAACTTATTTTGGCCCATTAACTATTTTTCTCTGAAAATGATAAAAATGCTATACTCTAATAAGTTCGACCCCGCAATCCTAAACCATTATTGAGGATAATTACTAATGCTGAAGGCGATTTTTGTTAAATATTGACCCCTAAAACTAGTTATCTAATATTTGGCCCCAAACATGTGCTTGCCTAGCTTATAGTCATGTCCGGCCCTTGTAGTACCACTGAACGTGGTGGAGAGGTTTATGCATATGCTGGTGTTGTTGTGCTCCTAACTCAAAATTCGGTGGAAAGAATGTGACGTGTTATTGATATTAGCAAACGATTATTATGGATCTAGGGGAAGATTAGAGTCCAAAGCTCAACTCCTCGTGGTTAAAACAACAACAAATAGGTCCAGGCCCGACTTAACAAGTATGTGGCCCTGTACTATACAATATTTTTTACTTTTAAGTGAAAGATTTTAAGAATTTGGACCCCTTAATCTAAAAGAATTTCAAAACAAAAGCCCTAAAATAGCAAAGAAATTTTAATAAAAATATGAGGACCCTGTGCTCTTGCACCTCCAGCACCACCCTAGAGCCCGCACTGAATAGGTCAGGTCGAAATTGCGATTGATATTGAAACTGATATCTAGACAGAACTGTCGTAAGAAAAAAGGTTATAGACTGAACCACATGATAGATGTATCTTACTGATGCACCTATACAACTACACATACATGCATGAGATTAAGCGCAGCTTAAGAATAGAGCAATACATGAAGAGATCAAACATTTGAAAACAAGGAAACACACATACATATAGATCTCGTTCTCTGATTAGTTAATTTTTTTTTTAAATATATATATTTATATTTATCTTTCCCAAAAGGGCTTCAAAGCCGAATACAAACGGGACTCGAACAAAATGATCTGGATTGCTATTTTTACAATTCTAGTTTCGCATCACCACCTATCCGACGCGCTCTGCTAGAGAGTTGAATAGTTATTAGACTACCAATGACTGTTCTCTTCTATTGACGTTAACCCCGGGGAGGTGGGTTTTACCTTTCGGATGCCGGAGTCCCCAAGACGTCGCCTGAAGTAGCTTGTAATCGGTGATCTTGCCAAGTTTGCATTCTTCCTTGTCATTTAAGCACAAGACAGTTGAATAAGAGAAAGGTCGAGACAGCCATACCTGCGGGAGCGTCGAAACCCACTTCACACGCACTGCCACTAAAGAACATGACTAATGAAAGTGGGAGAGCCGCAACAAAACACCAAAGCGAAACGTCAATAGCTCGAACTGTACCACCACTTCCAAAGTCAACCGAACAGTAGAAAATGGGTCGATTTCACCGTCACTACAAGACCAGAAGCCTCCTAAATCTGCAAGAAAAGTCAACACCACCACCACAATTGATCAACAGAGCTCTTGTGGCACCGGGATATGTTAGTTGACCAAATGCTGACACCGAGAAAGCCAATGACTCCCGAGAGCCAACTCGACATTTGCGACCTTCGAGAACCGAACGTCGTTTACTTGACTATGAGACCTCCATCCGGTGTCAACGAACAGAGAAAAAACGAGACACACAAGGAGACACAACTCCGGGAAGAAAGCCGTCGCTTCCTGACAGAGCAAACCAGAATGTAGCCGTGACGACAAGAGACGAGATGAAGCAGCACCACGGGTAGCCTTCAAGAGGCATAGACGACCGCCGGAACCTCTACCAAAGTACCAATCGTACCCACACGAGTCTGACCTGAACCCTAGAACCATCTTCGCCTGCGAACCTGGGTCCAAGACTCACCTCCAAGGACAAGACATCCAACAGAGTTCATCTAACCACAGCGAGAAAGGAGCTAGGCCACTCCGACACCGAAGGGGACTGAGACACCAACCGCCGTAGAAGAATGCATCTCAAGTCGAATCACCGCGAAACCACACCGGACCTCACAGCAGCCGAAAGGAGTTACACACCGTGTATTAATTTTATTAATTCTTTTACGACTTTATCGATATCATCCCGTGCTTTCCCCGCATCCTCTTTAGTACCAAACACAGCTTTAGTCGCAGTCTCTCCATTTCTTTGAACCGTTAGCTAAATTTGCCCTCGAGTTTGACTTTCTCCACATGATCTATTCCATGGAGAAACACACATAAAATTTCAAATTCTACATGTTGACTGGTCATGGGAAAAGCCAAATAAAAAATTAACCTTAGACCTCCAAAATTTTGAAGAAAATTACATAAACATAAGTCCCAATTTTTTTTTTTAAACTTTCAAATTTATGAAATTAAAAATTTTATTTGAAATCTTTAATAAATCGTCTATGACTTTAGGGCCGCCCTGTTGACATAGTATTATTTCACACTAGGGTTAATAACTTGTACATCATGTTAACCTCGGAACCACATACTTTAGTTAAAAATCTGATCCAAACCTAATCTAGCTAGGATATAAACAGTGATGAGTATGACAGTATGGCATGTTCTTATAGCTACGCATATTCAGACATATTTGTATGTAATTTTCTCTCACTTTTCTTATAAAAGGATTAAGCTAGTGAGAAGTTCTTACAGATTGCGAAATAAGTATTTTTTTTTTGGTTTAATGCGAAATAAGTTTTCTTAAAGAGAGAGATGTAAGAGATTAATTAAAAAATACTCTGCTAGTGAGAGTAGCTCTGCGTATTAACGAGAAAGACCATAAGGCTGAGAATTCATATGTTATAAGCTTTAAATTCATTTGATTCACTTTTGATTATTTTTTTTTTTTTTCTTTCTGTGGAGATGTCAATACTAAGATAGGACGTATAAAAGTTGTGTTTGGTTTGATGTTTGTTAATTCGTTGTTGTGAGTTTCATTGCTTTGTTTGCTCTTCAAGGAACATGGAGATTTTAATAAATTTATTTTCTTGTTGGAAACAATGTTGTTTTGCTACATTACCTTGGAAAAAAAACAAAGAGCTCAGGATGGTGGGCATTTCATCTGGAGATGAACACGAAGGACCCAACCTTCGCTCAACCATATATCTTCACAGCTCAAAGGGAATGCACCAGCCGGTAATAGAACCCGGGTCTCTACCGTGGCAGAGTACTATTCTACCACTAGACCACTGGTGCTTCGTTGCTTATCATTCTCTATAGTACATTAAATTACGCAAACTTGTTTCACTCATCGTCCCTGCCCAAACCGGCACGTGAAACTGAAAACAAGAGGTGGTAAGGAGATTTGAGTAGCGTATATACATAGACTCTGGAAATCAAATGCATGAGTCCAGTGTATATAGCCACAACTTTTGACTGCTCAGGAGTCAGGAGGATCATCAAAGCTGTATTCCCCTCGCTCTCTACTTTCTTCCATTTTCCATATGGTGTGGAAAGCTATTGATTTTTAAGGACATTAGTTAAAAATACTATCAAAGTATCAATGCCGAAGGAGACATGAAACTCCACCATAAAAGTAAAGTTTCTATAGTTAACCACCAAAAAAGAGTTTATATATCGAGTAACCTATTTTAATTCATCTCCATAAATCACTTTATAAGGAACATATCAAATTTTCCTCCAAGGTAATGAAAAAAAGTTAGCAAAGTAAAATGGAAGAACAAAAACTCAAAGCTGTATATTCGCAAATTGTAGATGTACAAGAGAAAACAGAGTAATACAATAGCCAGAGGCTTTTGAAAGGTGGTTTTCAAATTAAGAGCTCAAACAATACTCTAAACGGTCAAGCACATTTCTCGCCGAACCACACGCTGCTTAGTTTAATTTTATGACCTTGTAACAACAATGTTTTAACAATCTCCTGTAAAAATTATAACCAAAAGGTTTCTGTAACACTCTTTTGTAGTTGTAGGTTGAGACACGCTATAATTGTTGTAGAAACAGAACTTGATGTTGTCTGAGGCTCTGAGCCACACCTTGGACACACTCGTGGTGGAGGCTTCTCTTCATTCACTTGATGGTTTCCCCCCTAACGATAACAGTCAAGTTTTCCATTTCTCTTCTTGGTTTTGGTGTTGCTGTTGTTATGGTTTTATTTTTTACTCTTTATCATATTCTATTTATTTACTGATAATCACACTTTATTCTATTTATTTACTGATAATCATCGGATGATCATGGCATTCCGTGAATCCCTAAAGGCCACCAGGAGAATGGTTTACCATTTTTTTTTATTTGTTTACTGATGAAATACTACTGATGGTGATGAACTTGCTCTCATTTAGAATTCAAATGAGAACAACAAACTTGGATATCAAGTAAAAACATATGCTGGAAACAAATAAATTCATGGAAGCACCGAACTCCACAGCATAGTATGACCTCCAACCAGCAAATATTTTGGTGGAGATTGAGACTGATACAGAAACTAAACTGCCCTATAAACAAATTAAGGCAAAACATAGATTTATCTTATTTATATACTAATGCATCTTAACATACATAAGATGAAGCGTGTCTGAAAAACAAGAGAATAAGCTGAAAATAGAGAAATACATAAAGAGATAAAACACTTTCGAACAAACGAACACACACATATAGATCTCTCTCTTATTAGTTAAATGTTATGAACTCATCCTCCTTTCGGTCCTTCTCAGCTTTTTTCTCCGCCTTCTTGGTTAGATCTTCCACGCCTTTATCCATATCAGCCCGTGCCTTATCCGCATCCTCTTCAGGACCAACCACAGCTTCAGTGGCATTCCTCGCAGCATTCTTTGTAGTCTCCCAAGCTCCTTTCACCGTCTCCTTCGTCTTCTCTCCAAGCTCCTCAGCCTTACCCTTTACGGTCTCCTTAAACCCTTCTGCTTTCTCCTTAGTATTTTCTCCATACTCTTTGACCTTTTCTTTTGCATCTTGAGCCTTTGCTTTTGCATTGTCCATTGTATCCTCAGCGTAATCCTTGGCTCTTTCTTTTGTATCTTCTGCTTTATCAGCTGCCTTATAGGCCCCTTCGTTTACTTTGTCCTTAGTCCGTTCCGCGTAGTCTTTAGCCTTCTCCTTTGCATCATAGGCTGTGTCTTTAGCCTGCTCTTTGGTCTCGTTAGCTTTGTCTTTAGCTGCTTGTGCATAGTTCTCTCCAGTGTCCTCCCTCCAGTTCTTAGAACCGTAAGCTAAATCTGCCCGCGAGTCTCTGGCATTCTCTACCGGATCTCTTCCCTGGAAAAAAACACATAAAACTTCAAGCTCAACAAGGTATAATTTCAAACTAGGGTTGATAACTTGTTCAACACGTTAACCTAATCAGAACCACAAACTGAAGTTCATAACGAGATAAAATTTAAGTAGAGTTGTGAAAGTAACCTGGGAATGGCTAACGGAGGAGGCGAAGCAGACGCGAGAGACTTTCCTGGTCGAAGAAGCTAGAGTTGCGGGCGATCGTAATATAGGTAAAGCCTTTGATAGACCAAAGAGAGTGGCTCTGGTTAGTTGCATGGCCGCCATTTTCACCAAATCAACAAACAAAAAAAGTTATCTTCCAATTCGTTTGCTATGAAGAATAACAATTTATCAATGGAGATGCCTTTTCCTCTCTTTTGGCAGTGGATATTTAAGAGGTCGGTTCTCTAATACGTTGCAGCTTATGGATCCGACAGCAGAAGCTGGCAGCCTAGCTATGTGACACGTGTTGAAGTGGCGACACGTGCGTTGAAGTGAACAGTTTGGCCTCTTCAACGATTAGTTAATTCGCCGCAACGAACGGGAAGGTTTTGAGAAATGTTAATATTATCCACTTGGGAAAAGAAAACATATTAACCGTAAGAATTGGATGGTAATAAAGAAGTGTCCACATGTACACGGTAGTAAAAGTAGAATATTACTGTATTAGTAACGTTGACGTAACTAGGTGAGTTGTTGATCTTGTTCTGTTAGGTCATGTTCATTGCAAGGTTCTTAGGCGCAGTTTTTAACTTTTGATTTTTCATTTTTTTAATTTTTTTTACTTTACGATTAAAAACCAGATCTTAAAATTTTTATTTAAAAGCTGATTCTTAGTTTTTAAATTCTTAGTTTTTATTAATAAAAAACTAAGAAGTTAAAAAACCCTATCTAAAAACTCTGCAATAAACATGGTCTTAGTTACATTTTACCATCGATGCAAAGCATTAAGTTTTATATTTATGAGATCAAATGATTTAGGAGTTAATTAAGATCAAATGATTTAAGAGTTAACTAATCCATCTAATACTATGTAAATGCATACTAGCTATTGATCCATCTAATAATATGTAAACTTTACTATGGACTTTCATTTGTATTTTGTAAAACATATTAGAGATAAAGTTAGATATGAGAAGTCATAAAAAATATTAAATAATATATAATAAATATGCTAATTAACTTATCTTAAGTTACAAATCCATCTTATTTTATATGATATCAGAACTAATTTATTATCAATTCAGTCTAAAGTTGGCATATAAATATTAATTATGAATTTGTGAGTCAATACATCCCGTTCGATCAGTAAATTCACTATTTTTATTTATAAATTTTGATTTGTTCATACTACAAAAAATATTATAATTAAAATAATTATTTAATTTAATTTTATAACAAAAAATATGATAATATATTTATCAATTTTTTACATTTTTCTAAATATAATTATTCTTTTTACAAAAAGCTGATTTTTTCAAAAAAAAATTCTAAATTTTTTGTATTTTCTTTTTGAAAAAAATTGCGGATTGACAGTTATCCACGATTCACAATCCATCTACCCACCCCTTTACAATAAGTTTTTTTTTTCAAATTGCTCGACTCGCATGCATCCTTCTCAGGTCAAACAGGGTGGGACCCGAGTGGTATTCAAATTCCCAGACCTTTTTTGTCAAAATTCCCAAACCTAATTGATACTTATTGCATGTTCAAAAAATCATCAGCTCAAGTGAATATATTAGAAACAAAATACACATCAAAAACTGGAAAAGATCTTAAAATATATATAAATATATAAGAGATATACCAGTTCACTTAGGCCATCAGCATCAGCAAACTGGGGTGGGGTTTGCCACCTAGTCACTTTTCTATTTTTTTCCGTTTGTTTTTCCAAAAAAGAAAAAAGAAAAAAAAAATTAATAATAGGACGAATCTTGTCTCAACACGTGGTGAACTTCACATGTTAACACCTCTTCCCCGTGAAGCTGCAAAGACTGGGGTTCAACACTTTGACTTATTATAATATTTTTTTTCTAGGAGTTTGTGTCTTAACCTCCCAATGCGGATGGTCTTATAATCAAGTGATTTTAGTTTAGAAACATATCTATTTTAACAAGACATTCCAACCTGGTTTAATGAGCACTGCAAACATGACATAACTCTTGTCAGAAACAAGAAAGTAATCACGAAATAAAACCCTAGACATGTGTTTGGAGTCTACATACATGCATGGCTGTATAAATAAATCCACAGACACAAGAAGGAAACCTCACGCACCATACTGGAATCATTGAGAAATTAAAGCAGGCTAATCAGCATGCAACTTGAGAAAGTAATGAAGTTGTATCTATCATCTCAACATGGGGAGGACGAGGCACCGGTTCCATACACCGTGGGAGCACTGATTGAAATAACCCGTTTACAATGGTATAGTCCCAATCTAATGCTCTTGATTTATCCATAAACTCCTCAACACCATACTGATTCATGTAAATATCTCCATGATATTGTGTAGCTGGATCCATGAATGTTTCCGTCCGCAAGTTATATGATACTAACCAGCGATGGTGGACTGGTGGCCTTGAGATACCTTCGGGATCGATACGGGTCATCAGTTCGACACGCTGGCCAGGTAATTGGGGTATCTAATTCCCCATAGTACCAAATGGACTGCCTCGCATCGAGAGGTTAGTCCCCTGGGGGTTTAAATCCCCCAAGATTAAACAAAAAAAAAAAGTTATATGATACTAGATGACTCCTTTGGTGCCATAGATAGACAATATCACTATCAAATGGATGCATTGCTATGGGTACAAAGCTACCACTAAGCGAGAGACCATTCTCACACAAGAGTTGCCAAGATTCATCGTTGTTCAATCTCCAAACCTTCAAAACAGTTCCTCTCTCTTGAACTAATGATGTCATATACATGATGAACCCTCCGGATGTAGTCAAGGCTCCCTTGACCACACTGTTGTGATTGGAATGCTCCGGGTAGTGTACAACCATGAATTGATCAGACTCGGAATAGAAATCGTGAGCTAGGAATACTCCACGTGCTTGGATATCTACAAAGTAAATAGTACCATTCAGATTCTTAGCACCAAGGTTGCTGATGATTAGATGAGGGCTGTAAAGAATCTTGCAAGTCCATATCCCTGTCTCAGAGGGATACACAAACATATTAAAGTTCCACAAGTGATGACCATTCTCCAGGACCACCCAACTTACCCGTCCTCGCCTAACCACTTTGAAACCCAAAACGCAGCCGTCCTCGTCCACGCGAGTCACCAGACCAAGCACAACAGAATAACCAGGTGGAGGCTGAGGGATCTTGACCCACTGTTGTAAAACTGGATTGCCCACCACATAGGAGCAATCATTTGTTTCAAACAAAACCAATCCATTGGAGGAAGCCTTAAAGTCATAACCAAGAGGCAGTGAGATGAAGGAACCAAGAGACTTTGGAAGATCCCATGTATTGCATCCATGGAACCCTATCAGTTCTTGTCCTCCGTGTGAACTTAACGACCAAGAGAACGAGGAGTCCTTGTGTAGAGACAAAAAGAGACGTCTGAAATACACAGATTCGAGTGTTGCTTTCATTGTTTTGCTAACGGATTTGAATCTAGAGATGCTTTTGTAACTAATATTAAGTTGAAAATTTCATTGCATTTGTAAAATGTTATTCTTTTTATAACAAAAAATATATTTAAATGACTTTTAATAATGAAACAGAAAGAGTATAATAGTAACATTATTAATTTGTAGAGTTATTACTGTATAAAATTCACAACTTCTCCACTTCCAGATCCTTATCGTAGTCCATTGCCAACCTTCATTTTCTCAACCATTAGTATCACGTGTTTTGCAAGTTAAATCAAGGATACAAACAGAATCATGACTGCAAGTTTAACCCCTATAGTTTCTATAACATTAATATTTTTATATTCTCTTGTAATATTTTTTTTCTTTTAGTTCAGATTTTTTTTTTGTGTGGAAGCCAATGAGTCTCAAACCACCTGTTTTTTTACAGAGTCTAGGGTTCGGAGAGATAAAAGAAGTACAAATTCGGTTAAGATGGACATAACTAAACCAAAGCTTTAAAAGGGACTCTCACATGGTTTGTTGCTTTTGATCAAATGTTCTAAATGCAATCTATGCGGGTATGATTAAAGGTAAATTATGTTATTAATATTATGATGTAAAGACAAGAAGATCGACTTACTAGTGATCCAAACCTATGTATCAAACTCTGGACTCGCTATTTTATCATGAATTCATGATAGACCCTTTTTTTACGTGAGATTATCTCAAATTCTTGATAATATCTGAGCGAATGATTGAAAAACTGCATAACTTTCCGTATTTTGTATTTCAATAGACTTTCTTATTCTCCGTTCCGATAAAATTTCCAAACAACTCAAAACAAATAAGTGAACCAACACAATCTCGAGATTACAAAACAATTCAATCCAACAATTCAAACATTTGTTTCGTATAACCAAACCGATCTTCCATTTGTGTCTTGAACCGGTCTTGAATTTTTCTCAAACCCCTATTCAATTTATTAATTAAATGGTTAGTAGTAATAGAATAAATCAATATCAGCTGGTGAGGAGATCACATTAGCAATAACTCCAAGCACTTACATCATCAACAGCGTCCCTCAGAGCTGCGAGTTGCTCCATTGATACTGTATTCACCTACATTACATATACAAATTATTTTTTAGTCTAACTAATTTAGCATTTTGTATTCAATAAAAAAGATTAATATATACAAATAACAAGCAAAATTATACCTTTTTGACGACGGTCCAAATAACACCTTTAGTGCATGGAGGAGCAGTGAGAGAGCCATCGTATCTATAGAATTTGTCGGTGTGAAACCCAATAGTTCTTGGATCCACGATCCCTAGTTTCTTCTCTTCTTTCCCCACTGTTTTTATTTCATTTTGTAGCTGCGTCAAAAATATAATAAAAACACTTTAGTCAATTAGAAATATAATAAAAACACTTTAATCATATATATATATAATATATACTGAACCACGCGGTGGTGGGCTAGAGGCACTTGAGGGACAACCCCAATACGGTGAACCCGCAGTTCGAACCCTGCTGGCCACCAGGGATTTAACATCCCCTGGGGGAGGAGAGGTGGTCCTTACCACTTTTTTTCACCAAAAAAATATAATATATACTGATATTATACCGTTGTGAGAAATTCATTAGCTCTCCCTAATTTATAAAGAACTGCAATCACTGCGGTTTGGCCCTGAGCACTCGTGTGAACCATGTGAAGCTCCATGTCATAACTGTAACACATTTACAAATAAAAAATAATTCTTGTAACATTGTGAAGAAGACCCATTAGTTAAGGAGCTGAAAGAGACTAAAACACAAACCGAGTTCCGTTAACAGTATGCTCAGAAGGTGAATGCCAATGACATTGCACCAACTTAAACTCGGTACGATGTATCATCATTTTTCCAGCATCTCCTTTCCACGATACCTTTGTTTATTTCATTATTATTATTATTATTATTAGAAACTAGCATGCATGTATACTAATATAGTTAGCTTATAAGTGTTACCATAATGTCGTGTCCTCTGCTCATAATTACAGCCTCGGCTGGTTTGTGGTGTATTTGCCATTCTTCACCATGAACACGACTAACTCTTGCGTTAGTGAGATCGATCGGAGATTGGAGTTTCCGTTGTTACAAATGTTCCATTGGTGATCTAGTTTGCTCCATCCCTCTGGTCCATTCTCTGGATTTTGATCGTACGTATATGGTGTTTCAGTTTCAGCTACTGAAATGTTAGAGAGAGATAAATAAAGAGAGAACAATGCAAAAAAGATAATTGTTTTTGTGTTCGGATCCATTTGTGTTCCTTTGGAGATTTTGGTTTTGCTTAATGCTTAAGATGTTCTTGAGTATGTTTTGAACATTTAAGGGTTTAGGGATGACATATTTGTAAGGAGGCTTTACGGGGTTTGTTAGTTTATGGTTTGTGCAATTGTTGTGATTATTAGTTAATAATTTGGTGGAAAACAAATGAAAAATTGATTGTTAAGTAAAAAAGAAACAAAAGAAAAGACCGTTTGATACATTTGGTAAAGGGTTTTCTATTACGTTTTAACAGTAAATTATATCAGTGTGAACATTTTGAGAGAGAGGAAAAATGACCTGGATAATATAATTAGAAATGCTTAATTCTCGTGAAAAAAAAGAGAATATAACTGTACATTTCTCAATGGAAACAAACGAATTTTTAACTGCCAAACTATATATAAAGTTACAGATATAAATATATTAAGTCGTTAAAAACAAAATAACTAAACCATAAATGGCGATTCGGAAAAAAAGAAGAAGTGAGTCATCCACTCTAGGACCATCGAGTGTAAGTTCAATTCCAGTTTCTACTCGAGATTCGATCAAATACTCAGTAATCCAAAAAATTATATGTATTTATTTTAGATATTACTATATATTTTTGGTACGTATTCTATGTCTTTTTAGTTTTTAATATACATTAGATTTGAATATTTTTTATTTTTTTCTCGGTCAACAAAGGTATTTTTTAAACATTTATGCATTTTTATTAATAAATAATAATATATAATAAATTCCATTTTTTTATTAAATTACTAGTAACAGTTAATTATAGAAAACAATACATTATGTTTCAAAAAAATACATTTATGATTAAATTTTAGTGTCTTTTTCTAAATGCGTGAAAAGGCACACAAAAAAATCTTTGAAGCACATAACTAGATGAATATTTTTGGCTTTGCTCTTAAATATCATTATATATCCCTATACATGTCAAACAACTTCTACTATATAAATAAAAAGATATATATCACAATGAAACATCGTTTCCACATGACAAGATAAAATTCAACAAAAGGAACAAGAAAATAAAAAGAAAAGAAAAATATAGAAAAAAAAAGCTGCAAGGAGAAGGACCAAAGGGTACACATTAGAGAGAATATTAGTTGACAGTGTTCACAAGTTTCTTCAGACTCTCTGAAATTCTACTCCCAGCTCCATAATCACAATCTTCCACCTATAATATAAATTACATAAAAATTAACAATTAGCAACAAGAAAATGACCGATGACATCTATAGATAGTACCAGGAATCAACTTACAATTAGATGGGACCAGTGTATAGTTTATCTGTTTCTAATGATAAATAAACGTGTGTTTTTGCCAAGTTGAATATATTAGTCCAGTGACTATTAACTTTAATCATATTCCCATTACGAGGGAATTAGAATATTAGTATAGTGTGGATTAGACCTTTTTTAGCATAGTAGCAGTAGCAAATTTTGATTTTTCTTAATCACCAGATCAATTATCACAAAAAATATATTTTCTTGGATTTACAAATACCTTGCAATGAAGAGTGTGAAAGACGACATCATCAACAATAGAGTATCCAGCATGAGTGATCTCAGCTCCTGCCTCAGTGATAACACGACTGATCTCATGGAACATAAACTTGTGTTCCAAGCTTGTCACAAGAAAGATGTGAAGAACCGGACCAGTTTCTTGAATCTCGATTCTTGGCACAGAGACGTCCACACTCGAAGACATCGATGAAGATCCAGTGGAATTCACTTTCTCGAAAGTTGAAGTCGCAACAAGTTTCTTCTTCCTTTCTTTCTTTTTCTCCACGTTCACTTGCAGCTTCTTGATGTAGTTTGCAGCTTCATCTAGCTGATCAGGCAGTGCTAAAGACTCCTAACCATTAAACAAGAAGATTTTTTTTATATATTAGACATGTGATCACAAATTATATGTATGCATATCAGAGGACAAAGAAGAACAAGAAACCCTAGAAGTTTGAGGAAGAAGAGAGTTGAGTTCTGAGTAAAGAGCTTTCATCTGAAGCCTTCTGTTTTTCTCTATTGTTTTGCGATCTGCAGCTCTTGATTTACTTGTGTTTGAATGGCTCTGATCCATATTGTTTTTTTACTCTTCTTCCTGAAGTGTTTCTCATAGACTATGAAACTGATCAAATGTTAACCACATATATATAAATAAAGAATTACTTGGTTTAAGTGACATATTGGTTTCTCTAATGATAATTAATTAGTGCTAATAACAGTTTAGTGATAAAGGGTTTGTAAAGGAAGGGTATCTATACCAAAAGGCAAAAGGTTGCATACATATAGAGAAGATAACAAAGCAAGACAAAGTTAAAACAAAAGAAGTAAGGTCTTTAAATATTATTACAATACTTGACTTGTTATATCATATAGTTATATGTGTGTGTGTGTGTGGGGTTGCTAAGTTGGACGTAGGAGGAGACCAACATTAGTTTGTAGTTAGGACTTAATTTTTTTTTTAAACACAATTTTCATTAAATCTTAAACATTCTGAATACAAAGGAATGAAGAGTTTAACCAAACTCTTACATCAAACATGACAACATAAAAATAGATATAGAGAGAATTCAAAGCAAAGCTCGAATCCGTCAAATCAAGATTTTTGAGAGCGTCAAGAACTTGAGAGACATTCACTTTGAATTGTGACGTTGATATCTAATCCGCACTTTGGAAAATCCCCAAGACGAAATCCACGGCATCTTCAGATCTCAAACGAACCGCTATACAAGATGACAAGACGGTTATAGATATGGACAAAGGAATATGAGTGAATCTATTCATTGATAATAATAAGATTTCAACTGAAATTCACTACTCTCGAAATGGTATACTGAAAATGGCAATAACACTTTGAAAATTTTGTTTTATAGAAGTTACTAATCGTACTTAATTACATTTACTTACCATAATTATTTATACTTATATGAGAGTTATTTATATAATTTTTTATAAATAATTTTTTAAAATCTAAATACTATTATTGGAAAACACTTTATATTGTTTTCTATATATGTAAAAGGAGGAAGGATTAAAAGATAAGGTTTATGAAATGGAGAGTGGTGGGGATAGTATGGTCAACTTTTTCGCTAAGGCAAGGCGTGGATGTTGCTGAACCACTCGAACATAATCGACATTCAGACATGCTCATAATCTTTAGTTCCCATCACCAATCAATTTGTAAATTGATCTTCATTAAGTTTTTTTTATTATGTACACACCTAGACTGAGTTTTTTTATATGTATTATGTTGTATGCTTATATATTAAGTATGACAATTTTAGAGTAATAATAATGAGGATAGATAAAAAAGAGGGCATCTAGTAGTAAAGAAATTTTGTTGACAAAACTGTGAATTACATATACTTTAATTTCTGCAATTGTAAATCTTAAATTGATATTTAAAACTGTCAAATCAAAAATGGTTTAGATTTTCTTTTCGTTGAACATCTCCAGATATGTTGGTCTCACCAACAAAAATCCAATACGCTTAACAAAATGTTTCTTGTCCATTAGTTACACCAAAATCCAAAATACTTGTCAAATGTTGTGTTTAGTCGACATCAACAATCGTTTTGTAATGAGAGTACTTCACATTCTATTATACATCCTTAAAATTAGCATATGGTTTTTGACTTGTAGGTAGGTGCCTATTACAAAAACATTTGATCAATTGGGATACCTTGGGTTGGGACGTGTAGGCCATAGATAGAAGATGGTCGAATACTTCTTCAACATGTGCGACCGTTTTAACGTAACATTATTTTAATTTTTTTTAAAAAAATACTCTAAAATAGATTTAAAAAAGTTTTTGTCACAAAAATAACATTTAAAAAAAAATGACCAAAATAATATTTATTAAATGGTGTAAATATACATTTATATCTTTTGAGTTAACTAATCTAGATTTAGGATTTAGAGTTATGGGTTGGAGTTTTGGAGGTAAAGTTTAAAAATGAAAAAAATAAAAAATATTAATTTTTTAAAAATAAAAAGATTAGTTTAGTTATTTTTGTTTTTGAGAATTATTTGTATGATAAAAACTTCAAAAAGGGTTATCTCATAGATTTGTCCTTTTTTTAGAAATAAAAGCAAACCATTTTGTGGAATTTTCACACTTCAAAAACAATTAGTTGCAAGACCAATATTAAATTTATTAGGATTTGTGAATTTATTTGGTATTGATAAATTATTGAAGAATTAACTTTCCAACATACAACCTTATGATGCAACGGATGATGTAATATTTAATTGTACAAAAAAAGTAAAGCTCAAGAACTTGCACATTCATACATCAAAACATCATAAGTAGCACTCTAGCAAAAACGCTTCCACCTGATTGCTTAGACTGCAAAATTTCCACAGCTTTTTATTCCAACCAATTCATCGAAGCTACATGTCTCTCATCATCTTTCGATGCGCCATTGCAGCAAAACCTCAACCATTACCTTCTCCTCAAAACTATCTCTAAGTAGCAGTTCAAGGTCTTTAATGTTCTCACTCTGTTCTTGTCCAGAAAACAGCCAGACAAATAGATATACAATGCCTGCAGCAAAGGTTTTCAAAAGTTAAAAACAATCTATGACACTCGGGTTTTGTCTCCACTTAATAGAAGCCATGAACTTTATTTATACATGAGGGCGACTAAAGGCTTTTCTGTTAACACTCCATGTATGAAGCCTTCATTCATATAAAGTCTTCTTCAACACCAACAGTGACATCAATTCCAGCATCTTTCAAGGGTCAACCACCCTAATTACAACTCTTTTCACCTTAGCTTTGTCAATGCTACTGTACACGGCAGTGTTCTCCCGTAATGATTACATGGTTCTAAGCTGACATGAGCAGTGGCATTCTCAGCTAAGTCTCCAGCATCTCAAAGAGCAAACTACAGTTTAATAGGCTATCTGATTTGGTTCAGTCTGTAATTTAACTGGTTTTGATCATAGACAACAACTTCCATGAACTTAACTCCAAGGTAACTGAACAGAGAACCAACTAGAAAACTAAAATTTCATTCACTCATGAGACATGAGCAGATTTTTCAATCTTTTTACAGCTAAAATGTTTCAAAAACAAACAAAAAAAAAAGACTAACAGAAGCAGACACACAACACACAAAACCTTAGACCAAGAACATGCTTCTTCAGAAACAAAAGCATATCACTTGACAAAGAAGAAACACTGAGGATCAAACTCCATTTGAACCTCTGCCTACAAAACATAAAAACAGGAGAGAAAAACATTCTTACTAAATCGAAGACAGGTCTTCATAAATGGTCTTGATACCAGGTCTCTCAGAAACTGATCTTATACACCTCAAGGCAATACCAAGAACTTCTTTCGTGCCTTTCTCTGTAACCGGATCACTTCCCATCTCTTGAGTCAAAACCGAGTCAAAGCATTCCACACCACGACCTTCAGCAACACGTAACCTAACCCAATCCGTTAGATCAACACCTTCCTGTTCACCTGTGATCACATCTCCTGCACATCTTCCCGTTAGAATCTCAAGAAGTATCACACCAAATGCATAAACATCTGATTTGAATGAAGGTAACGGTTTCCTTGAAGCTGCTAGCTCAGGAGCTCGGTAACCAAGGATGCCTGCGTCTACAATCTGTTCCACTGTGCCTGCTTGTGTCATGAGACGGTGGAGGCAGTAATCTGCTACACGTGCGTTTAGCTCTGTTCCATCTAAGAGAATGTTTGTTGCCTTGAGGTTACCATGTGGAACAGCTCTGTCGAAATGGAGGTAGTTTAGACCACGTGCCACATCAACTGCGATTCTCAGCCGTTGGCTCCAAGCTAAAGGAGGGCCTTTCCTACCTGGTCGGTCTGAAACCAAACAAGAACCGTGAGCTTGATGAAAAATAGTGAAGATATTCATAAAAAAGTTTATTCAAAGGAGTGTTACCGTAAAGGAAGCTAGCGAGGCTCCCAGGTGATATATAATCTGAAAGAATAAGCTTTTCATGTTGCGTAGGACCCCAATAGTATCCTCTGAGAGTCACAACATTAGGATGTCTAATGTTAGCAAATTTCTTCACTTCTTTAGCAAACTCTTTTCTCTGCTTTGCAACGCCTTCTCTTAGCCATTTCACTGTTATAAACACTCCATTATCAAGCGTTGCCCTGTAAGAAGTCCCGTGGCTACTTCTTCCAAGAACTTCAGCTGGTGCTCTTGATAATTCCTCTGGAGTCAGTTTGATCGAATCATCCAGAAACTGCAGCTCTCCCACAAGTCTGTCCGGTGACCTTACATCAAGCCGTGCTAGCTGCTGATCAGCTGGAAATGAATCTCCTGAGCCAGGTGACCATGACAAAGTACTTGTCTTTGAAGGAGAGAAGCCCGTTGCAACAGCTAGTTTTTCATCTGGACTGAGGACTTCGGATGAGGAGCCTTTTCTTGAAGCAAGGAGATCCTCAGCAGAGACAACCATACCACCTCCACTGTCTGAGGGGATTGTTTGAGCCCGCCTATTAATATCTTTACCTGTGACACCGTGCTCTTCCCGTCTTCTTGATTTGCAGATGCAAAATAAGAGGATAGCCACAAGGATGAGAATAATAAGAGCAATGGCGCAGGAAACTATTATGACAACCTTAATAAGTAAGTTCCTTGGTTTCCTCTTGGAAGCTTCTAATTCACTTGATCCAGCAGGCAAGATGAGCTTGCTGTTTCCAGGATAAAAGGAAGGCGGTGGGAAGTTCCTCAGATTCTCTGGCACAGTCCCTGATAAATCATTGTATGACACATTAAAAGCCATAAGGCTTCTAGATAAGTTGCTTGGGAGTGGTCCAGTGAAATGATTCTGGGACAAGTCTAAAGAACCTAGAGAGACCATGTCATTCATGGAGTCAGGCAAAGATCCAGACAAATTATTTGCTGCAAGATTCAGCACTTGGAGACTGGTCAAAGATCCCAAAACACCAGGAAGATCGCCATCAAACCGGTTGTGAGAGAGGTCAAGAAGACGGATTTTGGAACCAGATGAAGGCAGAGGCCCGATGTTACCTGTCATGCCATTGTTTTGAAGGTATATTTCCTCCAAAGTGGGCATGGATAGTAATGCACTTGGTATTGGCCCTTCCAAGCTGTTAGAACTTATATCCAGAACACGGAGTTTTGGATAATGTGCAGGAATCCGTTCTGAAAGTGAGCCTGTGAGCTTATTGTACGACAGATTAAGATGATTTGCTCGCAGAAGCTGAGGAGTTACGTCCGGGAATGACCCAGTGAAACGGTTCTGGCTGAGATCAAGGTACTCAACATTCTCCCATTTTGACCATCTTGTCAGATTTCCTTCAAACTGGTTGTTTGAGAGATCAAGTAAGACGCAGCTCCCAGTCAAGAAAGGAAGCTCTCCTGTCAGTGAATTTGAAGAAAGATCAAGGGTGTGAAGAGTTGTTGACATGATAGCACTTATTGGCCCTGAAACACAAACAAAACCGATAAAAGTTAGTTTTCTTGGTGCCACCATTAACACATAACAATCCCCACTCTGTAGAAGATAGAGCTAAGAGCATACCTGAGAGATTGTTGCCACTCAAATCCAGCGTTGTTAAAAGCAAGGAGTCGCCTTTTAGCAGATTATTGGGAAGTGAACCTGAAAATCTGTTGTTGCTAAGCTTGAGTACTTGAAGATCATAGACATAACTGAAACCTGGTAATTCTCCTGATAACTGATTGTAGCTAAGATCCAAGACTTTTAAATTCTGAAACAACTGAAACCCACTAGTCAATGAACCTTCAAGCTGATTGTGGCTGAGATTTAAGTGCTTGATGCTCTCAGAAACACCCGGTACCAGCTTCCCAGATGTTGTCACCAATCTGTTTCCACTGAAATCCACATAGCTCGCATTTGTTAAAATGAAAAACTCCCCATCAAGATTACCATCAAATGAGTTACCATGCAAGTCAAGCACTTGAAGATTCGAAATCAACTCAAAGCCCCTTGGGATTTTCCCATTGAATCCGTTAGAAGACAGATTCAAGTAGAGCAGCTCGTTCAGCCTTGTCAAGGACTTTGGCAGAGGTCCAGATAAGGCGTTACGACTCATATCCAACGACTGAAGTGAAACCAACCCACCCATAGACTCTGGAAGCTCACCAGAAAAGTTGTTACCAGCTAAAGAAAGATTCTTCAAGCTCACTGATCTACCAAACTCTTTGGGCAATGAAGAAGAGAAGAGGTTATCAGACAAATCAAGGAGCTGGAGGCTTTTGAAGTCGCCTAGATTATTTGGTAAGACACCAGTTACGGAGTTGTTAGCCATGGAGAGTTTGACAAGCATTGTCAAGTTGGAGAACAAACTGAGATCAGCATCTGCAGACAAACCCAAATTGTCCAAAACAACACCAGCGACATTACCACCATTGCAGACAATACCATTCCATGAAGAAGGACAACCATTGAAGTCAATGGACTCATCGTTCCAGGAGTTGAGGACAAACCCTGTAGGGTCATGTTTGATCCCTTTCTTGAACTCAAGCAATGCCATGATGTCTTGTGAAGGAAGTTGCCCCATTGCAGAGAGGAAAAACATGGACAGTAGTAACAGAATCCTCATCCTGGACTTCAAAAACCTACAGTTTTTGCAGAAAGACAACAACTTTTCCAGCTCACCAACACAGAACATTCATGGAAGCCAAGTAAATCTAACAGAAAAGTTAATGAACCAAAGTTAAAACCCATCAATATTACTAACGAAAGTTCCAATCTTTCCCCCCCAAAAAACACATAAGGAAGAAAAATCTCAACTTCGAAGGACGAACCTCACGAACCTTCACCCAATCAAGCAAAATGCAGTAGCAAAGTGGGAAGAGACAAGCTTGAACCGAAGGGAATCAGCTAGAAGGGAAACATTAAATGAAAAAATAGGGCTAAAATTCAATGTTGGGTCCCATTCGGATCTACCCTAGCTCCAAAGCAAAGAGATAAACCAAAAAAGGAAGGATTTTTATCTTACCGGAATGGAAAATGGAAAAGCTTTCACTGCAATAACAATGCAGACGGAGTTGAGGAAGAAGAAAGACAAAAACTTCGAATCAAAATCATTCTGCTTCTTAGCTCATGCAACTGCTACGGAGTTTGTTTGGATTTGGGTTTCAACGCAGTAGAGTGAGCCACTGAGAAAGTGAGAAACTTTTTGTGGGTCACACTGTAACTGTTTAAAGAAGAACCAAACAAAGAAGGGTAAAACAAAAGCAAAGGTGGACATAAATTGCTAGACAGTGACGAGAACGACAAGGACTACGTAAACAGTGTAAATGTTAGTATTTTTTTACGAGAATTCGTCCAAAAAAAGCACGAAGCGTCAAAATAAACATGAACTTTAGAGCTGACCAAAAAACACCACAAACTTTTAATGACTTTCCAATTAATTCACAATTTTTTCATTGACAGAAATATTTAATTAAGCCTCATGGGTTCGAACCCAGGTTGGATCAAACGGAGAAGTTTATTGCCACTGGGCTACGGGCACTTTCAACGTATTAACTAATACATTTAATTTTATTTAGTACCGATTGAACATAAAAAAAATTTCAAAAAACTTAAAAAGAATTTTAAAATTCTAAAAAATTGGAACAATAAAGAAACTTTTTATAAAATTAATTTTAAAATTAAAATTAAAAATAAAATTTTATTTTTCTTTTAAAAAATAAAAAATCATCCAAAATTCTGATTTTTTTAAACAATTGCTAAAAATTGAATAAAATCATCCAAAAATTAATTATACACCCATAAAAATATATTCACATAATGCTCAAAAAATTTCTTAAAACAAAATTCAAAAAAATTTAAAAATTCAAAGAAAATGCAAAAAATAATGGGTGTATAATTTAAAAATTCAAAGAAAACAAAATTTATTGTTCCAATTTTTTAGAATTTTAAAATTCTTTTTAAGTTTTTTGGAAATTTTTTATGTTCAATCGGTATTAAATAAAATTAAATGTATTAGTTAATACGTTGAAAGTGCCCGTAGCCCAGTGGCAATAGACTTCGTCGTTTGATCCAAGCAACCTGGGTTCGAACCCGTGAGGCTTCATGTTTTTAATTCCAATTCACGTAAAAAGACGTCGTTTCGTCTCATTTGAAAACGACGTAACGCCGACAGTTAACGTCGTTAAATATTTCTGTTAAATTTTTTGACGGCGTGCTAGATTGGCAAGTCAACGAAAAGATTGTGAATTATTTGGAAAGTCAATGAAAGTTTGTGGTGTTTTTTGGTCAGCTCTAAAGTTCATGTTTATTTTGGCAATTCGTGCAAAATTCGTGATTTTTTTGCTGAATTCCCATTTTTTATATATTTTTGATGGGTTCACGAGAAAGACATAATATAATAGTTTAGTTTACTTTTGACCAAAAAAAATAGTTTTTTTTTGTCCATAGTCTTTTCAGAAGTAAAAGGTTAAAGATTCGCGGGAGAAATATTCAGTCTTTCTCTTTTATTACCCGCCAGAGGAATCTACATGTTTTAGTGAGTGTGAGTGGACTGTGGACTGTGGACTTTGGTGGACGCGAAAACGGTTTATCCAATATGGTTTTTTAGAAATGTTCTTCTTTTGCTTTTAAGGTAAAGCACTAAAGGTTACTGTTCTTGACATGTAATGTAATATACCCTTTATCTGTTTTCATATTTCATTTGATTAACTTTTCTCATATACTTGTGTATGGAAAATTTCCAGAAACGGTGACGTTATGAGATAATGGGAGTCACTGCTAGAGAGACTTGTGAAGTTGCTCAAGATAGCCACCTCGTGATAACAATGTTGCCTTCATCATCTCATGTAAGATATTACCTTATATATGTGCATAACTAGATAAAGCATATAATTTGGCACATTACCTATACTTACGAGAGCAATATGTTAAATGCACTTTTTGTAGGTTGGAGGTTCCAAAGATGTTTAGTTAGCCTCCAGACCAAAACTTGAGTCAATGAGTAGAACTTACAACTAATGTAGTGGTTTAGGAAATGAATCTGTAAGCTCACTGCTAGACCTTGTTTCCATAATCTTTTTATTATTGGTCTCTACAATTCAGAAGGATGAATCTTTTTGATGTAGACTGAGAAATTCTTCTGCATTGAACTTAGGCTACAAAGATTTGTAACAATTTGGCAATGGCAGTAAATATGCTTGTTACTTCAGAAGTTTTAGATCTTAGCCAGTCACCTGGATCATCGACCAGTACTCTTAACAGAAGTGTTAAGTCTAGTTGCCGATGTTAGAGTAGGAAAGTATATGAATGAAATGGCCTCCTCAAATATAGAGTACCTCTTCTAGTTAAGAACTAAACGCCAAACTCTTAACTTCATTACATGCTCAAATCCATAGACACAAATATAAATCCAGTTCCAGGAGTAACGAAAGGTGTGTGCCTCCTTCAAGAGATTACAATGGCATCTCCAAACTTATTGTAAGGTTCTTAACAAGTGTCTGTATTGTTGATCCTAAAATATTTAAAACACACATTGTCTGACTGTCACACAAGTCTTTCATGTCTAGCAGCAGACACAGCTGAAGAAGTTGGACATAGAAACCAACTGATATACAAAGCACAAGAAATGTGAGTACTTTTAGTAGTCGTTTATTGAAAAAGTTTCTCTTTTAAAGATGAGATGTTGTTAAGAAAGAGTGCTTGTGAATGAAGTCTATTGGAAACAATTCAAAGTTGGTATTTTCTGTTTTTTTTTTTCATGCAGTTACAAGATGTGTGAATATGGGCAGGAGAAACAAAGGACTTTTCGTCTGTGTTTCAGACACTTTTACAAAGGCAAAGATGGGGTCTGAGAAAGACCCTACAAAACCACATGAATCTAAAAGTTTCTTTGTGCAGTTAGAACACCCCCATTAAAGGTTTATGTGAGGAGTTCACATGAAAATCAAAAAAAAAAAATAACAAAAACTTATGAACCCCTCTCTCCTAAAGTTCATCCCGGTGATCCCTCTTTCATTAGGTTCAACACGTGGCGGCTCGAGATTAGCCTAATTTTTTTTATTTTTTTTTTTAAAAAAAAATTTAAAAGAAAATAGAAAATTTTTAATAATAAAAAAATAATTCAATGAATCCCAAGAAGAGGTTCATTGATGGGGATGCTCTTAGATCTCTAGTTTGAAAATGACCAAATTGACCATTGAGCTCAAAGTCAAAGTTTTTAACTGCCTTTGACATGACAATCAATAGTTTCCTTTTTGTTTTTGTATTCATCATATCTCAATTTGATATTCTTCATAGTTTTTGGCTATTCTCCTGAAATTAAATATTCTCTATAAACTTAATGAACAGAGAATAATAACTCTGGATCATTTTTTTGGTGGCAGGACACAACGTGTGATGACCAAAACGACCGTCGTTTTGCTCCCACCTCTACATTTGAAATCAATCCTCTACTAGAGTTATATTGTTTCTAACACTCGAAGGTAAGTAGCCGACTCATGCTTGCTTTTCGCCACTACGTTTCGTTACTTCAGTGGCTCTTTCGTTTGTATTCTTGATTCCACTTCATCCGCACGAAAAAATCTTCAACTTTCTCTCTTTTTTGCCTCTCGTATCTCTGTAAAGTGTTAATCTTTTTACTGTTTTTGTTACTGTGTGGGACTCTGTGTAGGTAACCGCACTGTTTTGCCCAAAAGTTTCAAACTCTCAGAGGTAAGTTGTTGATTGTTCTTGTTTGGTTTTCACCTATTATGATTCCTTTGTTGAAATCCCATTCCATTCAACCATTGATTCGTTTTTGTTTAAACGCTTCGTTTCTTGTAACGTTTCTGCAAATGTTTTGGACTCATGAAATAAAAATCGTTGCTTTCAATCATGTTCTTCTGTTTCAAACCCCTTTTGCTGTTGTGGAACAAAGACTGAGAAAATAAAAGTCACATATTTTATTGTTTGTCTATAAGAAAAATCTCATTTGTGGGTAGGACTGTGTGCAATCGCACTGTTTGCACAAAAAGTTACCATCTTTCTAATAGGTTCTTGGTTGTCTCAGTTTATAAAGAAGCTACAGTGAGTTTGTAATGACGGGTGGGGAGAAGCAGGCTCTGTCTCCAAAGGAGATTATAAATCACAAGTTTGGTGTTAAAGCAAGCTACAGAGTTGAGGAAGTTCATGTGTCTTCTCAGCATAGTTGTCTCTATCGATGCCACTTGCAGCTACCAGATTTTTCTGTTGTATCAAATGTCTTCAAGAAGAAAAATGATGCTGAACAATCTGCTGCTGAATTGGCCCTCGAGAAGGTATGTTTTTTTTGCTATATATCTCTTCTGTAGTTGTTTATTAGATTCTCTAAAAAGTATTTATATTGAAGAAGACAATACTACCCATGTTGCAGCTAGGCATTCAGCCTCAGGATGATGATGATCATCATAGTACTGTGGAGGAAGGTTTGGATGATATTGTTGAACGCATTAAGTTTATATTTTCTGATGAGGTTAGTATGTCAAAAGCAATTTCAGGTTTCCATATGCTTTGTATATACTAGTTTCAACAGCAACTTTGAAATACATTCTCTTTATATGATTAACCAACTCAAGGTTAACCGAAGGCTATTGACATTAACGTTTTTTAAATTGTTGCCAATGTAGTTTCTTTCAGCTGATCATCCTCTTGGAAGTCACCTTAGAGCAACACTGCAAAGTGATGGTGAACATCGAGGATCAGTTCATGTTTCTGTCATAGCTGCATTTGATTCAGAGATTAACAGTCTTTGTAAAGTGATCGATCCTTCTATGGACTCTGATCCTACCGTGGTCATGTCCTATGTGATGAAGGCTGCTGCAAAGTTATCAAACTACATTGTTGTATCCCCGCACGCAGCTTCACTCCAAAGGAAAAATCCATACCCTCCAGCAATTATAGAAGGCCTTGCTACTCATGTAGAAAGCATAAAAGTTGAGGCTGTACATATAAAATGTACTAAACGCGACGAAGAGGTTGTTGAGCCAGTCATTCTTGATATTTCATCAGATAGGTATTACTTGGATATTATCGCTGAAAAGCTTGGCTTGAAGGATGCCAGCCAAGTGATGATATCCAGGGCGATTAGCGGCTATGAGTGTAGGGTATACTCTGCAATTCCTAAGCTGATGTCTTCCAATGATTTAAAAAAGTCTCAGAATGCAAAAGCAAGTTTTGTTTGTGGTCAAGACATTCATGGTGATGCGATATTGGCATCTGTTGGTTACACAGGGAGGTCTTATGATCTTGAACATGAAGATGTAACCTTAAAGTCATTTTACAGGTCCCTTTACAACTCCTACCAACTTTTGCTTTGTTACATGTTTGGTTTTCTCCATTGTGTATCTTATCATGTTTTTTGCGCGTGTGCAGGATATGTTGCGGTATGTCACCCAATGGTATCTACAAAATCTCCAGAAAAGCATTGATTGCTGCACAGCTGCCTTTATTATTCACCAGAGAGTCTAACTGGAGAGGTCCACTCCCCAGGGAGATTCTCTGCATGTTCTGTCACCAGCAACAACTAGCAGAACCGGTCTTTACTATATCTACAGCTCCTGCAAAGTCTATGTCTGACTTGTTAAGTTCCTACAACAAGGTAAAAGATGATTCAGACAATCAGTATTTGAGTAGAGGAAAAGAGGAGATGCCAAGATCAGGGAAAGGGTATAGATGTGAAGTGAAGATTCTCTCTCAGTCACAGGATTTGGTTTTAGATTGTTCGTTGAAGAAGTTATATGAGAAGGAAGATGATGCTATTCAAAATGCTTCATTGAAAGCCCTCTCATGGTTTAGTATGTTTTTCGGCGACATGGATGTTGAATCACTGGAACCATGCTATACAGATGACGACCTGAATATTCAGTTTAATCAGAGGAACCGTTTTAAAGAGGCCTTACCAAGCAGTAGAGTGTATGAGCTCCCCGAGATTATCCGAAAAGGAGAGTGGTATAAATCAAGGACTAGGGGTATGCCATGGGAAGAGAAGCGTGTTCAAAAGATAGCAAACGGTTCTTCGGTCAGCATATGCTATTCTGTGTACTTGAAAAAGGATGCTAAGTCTTCCCAAAAAGGTAAATCTTTGAAAGAACTCATTGAGAGCAATGAAGGGATAGAGTTTGAGGTAGGACATGGGTCTATGAATCCACATCTTGAATCAGTCATTACTCAGATGTCTGTGGGTCAGTTTGTTCGTTTCTCTACTGGATTGCCTGCTGAAGCCTTGGTTTTGGCAGCTGCCAATGTTACTGCGAAAGCTTTCTCACTTTTATCAGGTAATGCTTCAACATTGCCTTGTAGGAAAAGAATTTTATTTATCAAATGTTGACAGTTGTGCTTTCACCAGTGAACTTAGGACTATGAAATTATGTTTTAGTATAAGTACTCACCTTTACTAAACCAAATACCAAAGAGACATGAAGTTATGTAAGAATCTCACCTTTAAATCTTCTGTTAATTACTGTATTGCAGCTATGTAGTAGTTTGGTGAAGGTAGCATCAATCTTTTTAAAAAATCATCTGTTGTCTTGGCTCATGAACTATAAATTAATACATATATATTTGTGACTAAGATAAGGGAGTTCTGAAATTTCTTTGCTTTATATGCACAAATTATCCAGGTTTGGAGTACAATGTACTTTTGTTGGGAGTGAAGGGTCCAACAGAAGAGCGAATGGAGAAGGCTAACATTGTTGAAAAGGTTGCAGAAGGCTCCTTGCACCCTTATAGAGACTAGTCTTTGATAAAGAGTATCACCCAGAATAAGGTTTTTGAGTTAGTTCATCAATAAACTCGCCCTGTTCTTTGAACTTCCAAAAAAGTCCCCAAGTCTTGCCCTTTGTCTCTCTGGTGGTCATTAGCTGAAGAAGAGGGACACAGGGTCACATTGATTTCCAAAGCACAAGAGATGTGGAGTAATTTGACCTATAATTTCAGACATATGTTTATTTTCTTTTAGAAGTTTTCTCTTACAAAAAGATGAAGTTTAAGCATATGTAAATGACCTGCAAACTTATATGTCCAAACACTTTTTCGATATTTTTAAGGTTAGTAGCCAATGGATTTTTTTAAGTTAATAAACAAACAGAACTAAACCATTGAACTAAAATGTATATTGTTTATGTTTACAGATTATGATTATAGACTTGAATAGTTAATGACTTTTTGTGCAACATGAACAAAGAAGATAGTGGGCATATATTATTATTAAAATTTCGAACAATTAATACAAGAAAAGAATAAAGGAACAAAAAAAAAAAGAACAGACTTTTTGCACGATTCCAGAACATGTAATGACCAAAACACCCCTCTTTCATCCCTCTAAAACCCAACATTCTTTCTCTCTCGCTGTTGTGTTCTCTCTTCAGTTCTCTTTCTACATGCCATTCCGCTGAACTGTTAAAAGGTATGTAGTTGGTTTCTAGGTTCTTTATGTGTGGTTTGTTGTGCAAGTTCTGGGCTTTTTCTGAAAATCAGTTTCGTTGATTCATCGTTTCTGTTCATGTCTTAAATGTTACTCAAAAAAAAAAACCCTTTTTTTTCTATCCTTCCCTGAAACGAAAGATGGTTGCTCTGCTCAAACTTCTTATGTCTTCATCTCTCTGTTTCTCCATCGCATGTGCTTAAAAACCACCACTTTAATGTTTTCTGTGGCTCTGATTTTAATTATCAAAAGCTTAAAAATCAGATTTTGTGCATAAAAAGTTACCATCTTTCCTGATCTTTAGCACTATTTACACTGACCCTTTGTTCGTCTCAGTGTATTAAACGAAGCTACATTGCGTTTTTGTGATGGCGGGTGGAGGGAAACACACTCTTACTCCAAAGGCTATTATACATCAGAAGTTTGGTGCTAATGCAATCTATAGAGTTGAGGAAGTCCATGACTCTTCTCAGAGTGCTTGTCCAGGATTGGCTATACCTCAAAAAGGTCCATGTCTCTTTCGTTGCCACTTGCAGCTCCCAGACTTTTCTGTTGTTTCAAATGTATGCAAGAAGAAAAAAGATTCAGAACAATCTGCTGCTGAACTGGCTCTCAACAAGGTATGGTTTTTCTTGTATAAGGTGTCTTTAATGTGTTATCTCTTATGTTAACGAAGATAGTACTATTCATGTTATGTTGCAGCTAGGCATTCGTCCTCAGAATGATGATCTTACCGTTGATGAAGCTTGGGACGATATCGTTGGACGGATTAAGTTTTTATTTTCTGATGAGGTTAGTAGATACATTATAACATATGAAATGTTGTTAGTGGCATTAATGTTTTTTAACTTGATGTGGTTGCAGTTTCTTTCAGCTGAACATCCTCTGGGAGCTCACCTTAGAGCTGCATTGCGGAGGGATGGTGATTGTTGCGGCTCGGTTCCTGTTTCTGTCATTGCTACATTTGATGCAAAGATTAACAGTCGTTGTAAAATCATCAATCCTGCTGTGGAATCAGACCTTTTCTTGGTCATTTCCTATGTCTTGAAGGCTGTTGAAAAGTTGCCGGACTTCATTGTTGCATCTCCGCATGAAGCTTCACTCAAAAGGAAAAATCCATACCCTTCAGAAATTGTAGAAGCAGTAGCTACTCAAGTATCTGATTCCCTAGGTAGCAGAAAGGTCAAGGCTGCATATATACCATGTGACGGTGAGGAGATTGTTGAGCTAGATGCTGTAGATATTTCCTCGGGCCGGTATTACTTGGATGGTATTGCTGAAAGGCTCTGCTTGAAGAATGGCAACCAAGTGATGATATCCAGGTGAGTATATTTAGTTTTTATTTTTAATAAGTGAAGCTCTCTCGGTGTTAATCTGGTATGAAAGTATCTTTGGTTTATGAACAGGACTCTTGGCAAAGCTTCATGTGGTTCTGAGTGTAGATTGTACTCTCCTATTCCTAAATTCAAGTCTTCGGAAGTCGCTGGAAGCTCAGGTGAAGAATCAACTCGTACTGAAAAATCTAGGAATGCACGAGCAAGTTACATTTGTGGTCAAGATATTCACGGGGATGCAGTCTTGGCATCAGTTGGTTACCGATGGAAGTCTGAAGATCTTGACTATGATGATGTAACTGTAAAGTCATTTTACAGGTCCCTTTTCTCCTACCAACTCTTGCTCACATCTTCTTTTAACATAATGATTCTGGAAACAATGTACTTACTGGAATAATGCGTTTAATGTTATCATGCACTGATACATGACATTAGCTCTTTGTCTTATGCAGGATATGTTGTGGTATGTCACCCAATGGCATCTACAAAATCTCCAGACAAGCAGTACTTGCTGCGCAGTTGCCTGTTTTACTCACTACAAAGTCTAACTGGAGAGGTCCATTCCCCAGGGAGATTCTTTCCATGTTCTGCCACCAGCATAGACTAGCGGACCCCGTCTTTACTATATCTACAGCTCCTGTGAAATCCTTGGCTGAGGTATACAGATCTCACAAGAAGTTGAAGGTCTCAGAATCTGAAGATGCTGATGATGAGAATTTGAGTAAGGAAAAAGAAGATGCACCAGGGTTAGGACATGGTTTCAGGTGTGAAGTGAAAGTTCTTACAAAGACCCAGGATTTGGTTTTAGAGTGTTCACCGAGAAAATTCTATGAGAAGGAAAATGATGCCGTTCAAAATGCTTCTTTGAAAACCCTCTTATGGTTTAGTAAGTTTTTCGATGATCTGGACGTGAATGGATCAGATACAGATGATGAAGAGGATATTAAATCTCCAAGTACTACTCATGTTTTTCCAATCCCACCAAATCTCGGAAATGGAGGCAGCTCAAGAACCAAGAACGTGCCATCAGTAGAGAAGCGTGTTCCATCTATAACAAACGGTTCTGTGGTGAGCATCTGCTATTCTTTGTCTTTGGAAGTGGATCCTGAATTTTCAACTGATGGAGAAGTCAGCGAAGATATGGAGTCCGAGGTGGATGCTGAATATGAGCACTCAGTAGATCTCATTGAAAGCAATGAAGAGATAGAGTTTGAGATTGGGACTAAAGCAATGGATCCACTTATTGAATCAGCTGTTACTCAGATGACTGTGGGTGAATATGCTTCTTTCAATACTTCACTCTGTACTGCTTCTGAAGCTTTGATTCTGGCTGTTGCCTCTGATACTGACAGAGCCCGCTACCTCCTATCAAGTAATGCTTCTAATGCTTACACTTGTTGCAGGTTATCAGATAATGTGTAATAGACCAATAGAGATGAAACTTTCCTTTTGTGTTTTATGCAGAACGTCCACAACTGGTTTACAGTATACTTTTGTTGGGAGTGAAAGGACCTAGTGAAGAGCGAATGGAGGCGGCTTTTTTCAAACCCCCACTTTCGAAACAGCGTGTGGAGTATGCAGTGAAACATATAAAAGACTCATCCGCTTCTACTTTGGTATGCTCTCTTGGTTCAAGATAGTTTTGTTAAATCTGTGACACACTGACACCTCTATTCTTGTTGCAGGCTGACTTTGGATGCGGTTCTGGTAGTTTACTAGACTCTCTACTTGACTATCCAACAACACTTCAAACCATTATCGGCGTTGACATATCACCCAAGGGTCTTGCCCGTGCTGCTAAGGTGTGCAAAATCATAAACCACCATTTCTTATTCCCACGCTTAGACTAAACTTGATGAGACTCATGAGCCTAATGCATTTGCACTCTTTAGTAATGAACTTTGTGTAATCGAGTAAAGAAGGTTGATTGACGTATGTTTTTGTGTATCTTGTGTGTTTTGGTTTTAGATGCTACATATAAAACTAAACAAGGAAGCTTGCAACGTCAACACTGCGACACTTTATGATGGTTCCATCCTCGAGTTCGACTCCAGGCTGCATGACATTGACATTGGCACTTGCTTAGAGGTTCCCTCCTATTATGTTCTTGTGTGACTGTTCATCAATAAGCAATGTGTTTGGTGTTGCGTTACAAAAAATCTGTTCCTAACATGCAGGTCATTGAACACATGGAAGAAGATCAAGCCTGTGAGTTTGGAGAAAAGGTTCTTAGCTTGTTTCGCCCGAAACTCCTGATTGTCTCAACACCAAACTTCGAGTACAACACAATTCTACAGCGGTCTACTACACCAGAAACACAAGAAGAAAACAAATCTGAGTCACAGCTTCCTAAATTCAGGAACCATGACCACAAGTTCGAGTGGACAAGAGAACAGTTTAACCTCTGGGCTACTAAACTCGCGGAACGTCATAACTACAGCGTCGAGTTCAGCGGTGTTGGTGGGTCTGGTGAAGTAGAGCCAGGGTTTGCTTCTCAGATAGCTGTGTTTAAACGGGAAGCTTTAGCCGTTGAGAAAGTTTCAGAAGGGTCAATGCAGCCTTATAAAGTCATATGGGAATGGAAGAAAGGCAATGGAGAGAAGAAAGACTGATGGGATAGGGAGTATGGAGTAGAGAATATCGCAAGCAATATGATGATGTTGTTCATCTAAATATTAAAAACTCAAAGCTTGTTATTTTGCCTTAGCTTTTGCAGATTAAACCGTAAAAACCGAACCTTTATAGTAATGAGGTCTCTAGTCTACTGACCATTACCATTTTGCATAGTCTGTATCTTATTATGCTTGTACTGGTTAACAAGTGTTTTGGTCGCAGAAATGTATTAAGCTTGACATTATATTTCATAGACAAACAATGAAGCATAGGCATAAGCCATTACACTCTAAAACAAATCTTTGTTTTTTTTTGGGAGAGAGAGATTCAATAACAAAACACACAAGCACAAAAAGAGAAAATTCAAACATAAAATAAAGGAGATAAAAGAACCACGACTTGTTGCTTGTGTGAACCTTACAAACGTAGTACTAGTAGTAGTAGTAGTAATTAATCATGTCCCTTCTTAAGCTTCTTCCTCCGCATACTCTTCTTCGTCCTCCTCATAGTCTTCTTCACCGACTGTAGCATCCTGATATTGCTGGTACTCTGCAACAAGATCGTTCATGTTACTCTCTGCCTCCGTGAACTCCATCTCATCCATCCCTTCTCCTGTGTACCAATGCAAGAAAGCCTTTCTCCTGAACATAGCAGTGAACTGTTCGCTCACACGCCTAAACATTTCCTGTATCGAAGTCGAGTTCCCTATGAAAGTCGACGCCATTTTCAAACCCGTGGGAGCTATATCGCAGACGCTTGACTTCACGTTGTTTGGAATCCATTCAACAAAGTACGATGAGTTTTTGTTCTGAACGTTCATCATCTGTTCATCGACCTCTTTGGTACTCATCTTCCCACGGAACAGAGCAGAAGCTGTCAAGTAACGTCCGTGGCGTGGGTCAGCTGCGCACATCATGTTTTTGGCGTCCCACATCTGTTGGGTTAGCTCAGGGACGCTCAAGGCACTGTACTGTTGAGACCCTCTTGATGTCAAGGGCGCAAAACCCACCATGAAGAAGTGGAGCCTTGGGAAAGGGATGAGATTCACAGCGAGCTTTCTAAGGTCGGAGTTTAGTTGACCAGGGAAACGGAGACAGCATGTGACACCACTCATGGTAGCTGAGATGAGGTGGTTAAGGTCACCAACTAAAACAACACCACAACAATGTCAGAGTACAATCATATGAATAATTGGAAATGGGTTTTTTAACAAACTCACAAGTAGGATTAGAGAGCTTCAAGGTGCGGAAACATATATCATAGAGAGCTTCGTTATCCAAAACCATACATTCATCAGCATTCTCAACAAGCTGATGAACAGAGAGTGTAGCATTATACGGCTCAACAACAGTGTCAGAGACCTTAGGAGAAGGGAAAACCGAAAAGGTCATCATCATACGATCAGGATACTCCTCTCTTATCTTAGAGATAAGAAGAGTCCCCATCCCAGAACCAGTTCCTCCACCAAGAGAATGACACACTTGAAAACCTGTTCCACAAAATCAAATCATTCATCAAATAACAACCTCTCACGTATCCAAATCAAGAACATCAAACGCTACCAAATCATCATAACATCAAACTCGTGGAAACTATCTAGAACCAGATCTACATTCCAACCTAATCAGAGTTCGTAAACCTAAAGCCTAGAAAACGAAACGCGAATCTCTCTCTCTCACCTTGAATACAATCACAGTTCTCAGCTTCCTTCCTCACAACATCAAGCACCGAATCAATCAACTCAGCTCCCTCCGTATAATGCCCTTTCGCCCAGTTATTCCCAGCACCAGACTGCCCAAACACGAAGTTATCGGGCCTAAAAATCTGACCGAACGGCCCGGATCTGAGGGAATCCATCGTCCCAGGCTCCAGATCCATGAGAACGGCGCGTGGGACGTACTTGCCACCGCTCGCTTCGTTGTAATAGACATTGATCCTCTCGAGCTGTAGATCCGTGTCGCCGCAGTACTGACCGGTGGGGTCGATCGCGTGCTCGCCGCATATGACTTCCCAGAACTTAGCACCGATCTGGTTTCCGCATTGGCCTCCTTGGATATGAAGGATCTCTCTCATTTTCCGGGAGATTGTTTTTTTTTTTCTCGAGAAAATGTGGCGACTCGCTTCTTCTCTCTGTTTTGGTTTGAATTATTGAGGGGTGTAAAAAGAAAGGATTCTTTTGAATGGGTAGTGATCTGCTATATATATATAGTTTACGTCCCTTTTGTTAAAATTCTTTAGTAATTTACATTATGAGTCCTTTAAATTTTATTGATCTTTAAATAATGCCTTAAAGGTTTCTATCTTTCTTTTCGATTTGGTTTCTTTATGTGCTGTATGACAGCGAGTCAAAACAAAATATCTCTGTAGATATTTTGTTATTAATATTTAAATTAAAAAGGCTCCTGAAAAGATATTAAGGCAAATAGTTCTAAGTTTTTTTCTTTATATTATGCACATGGTATCCTAGGTCGTTGAGTTATAATTTTTTTTATTTAATTTGTTTTCCTCGGATATTGAAATTGAAGACCAGAAGATTCGGTTTAGCGTAGTTAGGTGGATTTTCCATGGTTGTTTTGAACTAATTAATCTGTGTACACCGTTTTTAGGTCAGTACCTATTTAGCAAATCCACCCATAATAATGTATTTTAGCTGATTATAGATGTTCGAAATAAATGGATTACAGGCCAATGCCAAGAGTTGCCAACCCATAAAATTGCTTAATATAGATTTTGTAAGTTATCGTTAGACAAATATATAACTGTTAAGAATATTAAAAAATAACTACAACCGACTAACCATGCCAATGTCCAAAAATATAAAATTGCGGACGAATATTTTGGTTTTCAGTTTAGTTACAGTTTGAGGCATTTACATACCGTTCGGATTTAAAAAATATAATCGAGCAAAAACTGAAATCTATTTCGAAATTGTCTGAAAAATCTTGATGACAAAATCTTAGTTTTGGCAAACAAAAACAAAAAATTTAATAGTTAAAATATGATTGAAAGCTACCAAGGAACGGTTCAGTGTCCAACGATAAGCAAAACTATAAAATAGTGCTCATTTTAGATGTTTCTGTTACTAATTATAAACAAATATTTTAAGAGATCCTCTAACAAATTAGTTTTGAAAATTTGAAATTCTAATCAATGGTTCCACTTGCTTGTGCTTTAGACCAGACATGAAGCTATTGAAGCAGCATTAAATATTATACTACATATGCTCCCATAAAAGTGAAAGTGGATAAATTAGCTTTGTAAACTGATATATAAACTAATTAATTATAAACTGGGTTTAAATTTTATTTCTTCTTTACTCGTTTCGATTTAGAAGGTAAAAATAATACGTCATCGTTTAATGATATTTTGGTTCGGTGGAAATTTGGGTTTGATTTGGTTCAGTTCATTTTTTATTTTTATTTTTGCCGACTAAAATGCATTTATTAATTATTATTTGGTTCAGTTGATTTTAGTAGTACTGTGTGGTACTGTTATAAATTGAAAAAACAAGAAAAATAATAATAATCGGTTAAGGCACGCGTCGTCCTATCATGTCTGTATAGCGGTTTCTTCATCATATAGCTCGCTCGCATTCTCTCTCTTTCAATCGCCTTCACTTTCTGCGCAAAATTAAAAGCCCTTTCTCTTCCTCCATGTCTTATTAATGGCTTTTTATCTTCTCTATCTCTTCCACAAACCCTCTTTCTCTGGGTTCTTCGAACAGGTCATTAATTAAGTAAAAGCTCTTTTATTTTCATTGTGGCTCTTCATAGCCATGCCTCTGCCTTGGAAGAAATCGAAATCGGGTCGGATCTCCAAATTCGTAACGGACCTCCAACAATCTCCCAAACACGGCGGATCTCTCGTCGTCGAAACTGGCTTCCCTACTTCCCTTATCCATCTTTTCTTTAAAAACCGTGATCGTCTCAAAAAAACTTCTTCCAAACGCAACAAGGCCCCGACACAAACCGGTCCGAACCATTCTCTTCCGACACGACAGCCTATTCCTGTTGCGCCTCTACCTCCTCCTCCGCTTCCACCGTCGGTGTCGGAGGATCCCGCCGCAAGTAAGATCGAGGAAAGTGTCGTCGGCGATGGTGGCTTAACACCTGAGAATAAAAACAACGACGGCGGAAACGGCGGTGATCACGGCGGAGGAGGAGGAGGAGGGGGATGTTGTGCATTGATGGTGGGGGTGGTTAAGCTTTTCGTGGTGGCTGTGCTCGCCTTGAGCACGAAAAAGCTCGCCGTGGGGATCACTATCTCCGCCTTTGCCCTCCTCTTCCTCGAGTTCGCGGTGCCACGTGTCCTCACGCTCCTCAATCTCTGCCCCAACGCTCAAGTTCGGCTCGATTCATTCATCAGAAAGCTCATAGGGAATAAGAAGCTAGAACCATCACCATCACCGACGCAAGAGAGATCAACAACAACAAACAATGTCTCCTTCGAAATCACTGAGAGCTTCCAAGAACCGAGATTTTGCATCGAGGAAACTCGAGTTCCCGAACCACCACCAGAGAAGCCTCCTGTGGCGGAGGAAAGAGAAGTGCTGACGATTAGAGACGTGACGTTCACGAAGGAGAAGAGTAAAAGCGCGAAGCTTAAGTCAAAGATCGTGAAAAAGATCGTGCCGAAGAAGCTGAGGAGTTACAAGAAGAAGAAGAAGCTGAAGAAGATGAAAGAAAAAGAAGGTGTAGAGATTGAGATATTTGAAGAAGGAGAAGGAGACTCCACGACGGAAGCGTCCAGCTTGTATTCCGAAGATGTAACAGAGAGCGAAGTATCTGAGAGGTATGAGATTGGTTCGAATCCGCCATTGTTGGAGAGCTGTGAGGAGATCGAAGAAGAAGGGTCTGGATCAAAAGGGGATCTAACGAAAGCGATGGTAATGATAGTGATTGCGCTTGCTGGATTGGTAGGCGGGAAAGTCGTAGCCATTGTTCTGACAGTCTCTTCGTGTCTGGTTCTGAGATTGGTCTGCTCCAAATCTCAAACTAGTCTCTGACAAACTCTGTCTGAACCAGCCTTTGGGAAGTTTTTGCTTTTGTTGTGGTGGGACCTACGGATCGCCGTTAGTTACTGACGGTGACGGTGTTGACGGTGTTGTTGGGTTTGGGTGGTTGGCAGTTCGAAGCTACTACAATTGTTTTGCTTATGAAACTGTAAATTTTTCAAAAAAAAATGTTATTAACAGAGGATATTGTTATTATATATGATGGTCAAGGAGTCAAAGTTGTTGTTTAATGTGAAGATCAAAAAAGATTAATTTATTAAAAATCGTCGTTGTTAATAATAATGAAAGGCAGGAGCATTAAGGTGTGTGTCGGCCAGCACCAACTTGCTGATAGAGTTTTTGTAACGGAGCCACGTGATGACATGACCAATTAACTTAGTCGATATATCCAAGATAATCTTTGGTTAGTTAATGGTGTAATGCATTTGGATGTGTCTCCTTCACGATTTAATCGTGAGGCTTTTAGCATTTCTTTTGGTCTTTCACAGTTGCTAAAATCAACTTTTTATGATATTGGATCCAATCATTCTAGAAAGAAGGAACTTTTAAAACTGATGTTTATCTTTAAGTGAGTTTGCAGATAAGGTATCACATTTTGTTTACTATACAAGCTTATCTCTCTATTAGAAAACACATGTTAAAACACCAGGACAAATATGTTAGGCGATAAACAAGAATGCTACAACATTCAGCTATAGATACAACATTACAAAAGTGATAGAGAGCTGATCTAAATTTTTTTTATAAAAGTGTGCTAAATTTAGTTTTTATACTCTTGTATGCTCAATTGTTCATGAGCGCTCTTTCCAGTTCTTTTTTACAGTTTCCACATATTTTCCATGTAATACGAATTTAGAATACTGTATTCTTAGCTAGAAGTTAAAATAAAATGAGAAAAAAAAAGAGATGGCTGAGTTGTGAAAAAACATATTATAGAGATTTTATATGTTGAAGAAGATTCATTATTCTATATGGAATCGTATCTGCGAAAATAAAAAAATATAGTGACATATCAAGGAATTACATAATTGAAATGTGGACCTAGTCTAAAGTGCAATATGTATTTTTATATAGGTGAAAAGCCTTACTCATCGCTATATCATGTCTAGCATTAAGATGTGTAGCCATGTATATTCATTAATTTATGTATAGACATAGACTTGCTAGTTGAGTAGTTCCCAACAAATTTACAAATAGGTTAGCCAGAAACACAAGAATGTGACAACATGCTATAGATACAAAAATTTACTATTAAATAAATATAATGCTATATGAACGAATTGCATTGATTGAAATCTCGACCTAGTTCAAAGTGCATTATGTATACTATAGTTTTATATACAGATGAAAGCCTCATTGCTATATCATGTCTACCATTAAGAATTTAAGATGTGTGGTCGTGTCAAGTCATTAATTTATGTATAGACATAGACTTGCTAGTTGAGTAGTTCCCAACAAATGTAGAGGGTCTAAAGACGCCATGTGTTGCATATATTTTTTATTTTAATTTTGAAAAACAACACATCATACCCACAACTATGTTGGTAATGTGTCTTGGATACTTTTTTGTATAGTTTAATCAGTGACCCTTTACTCTTTTCAATAGTTATATTGATTCAGCGAATCTTTACCTTTGCTATATAGATTCTTTTAGTATATAAGTTCATGATTGCCAAAGGATATATGATCCCTTCGTATTTAAGCTTTCTTAAAACCATTTGTCATCATCGTCTAATGTGTTTAGGACCGATTACTAAGTCCATATATTGTTCATATTGTGTGTTGTATAACACAAAAGTTTACTTGTACAAAATTTACCAATACTCTAATTCAAGAAAGTTAAGAGATTAGTAATACATATAATCTTGATTAACTAAAATTAGTCACTCATAAGTCGTCTGGATAAATTACGAATCTACGATGCAACTGTTTGCATTGCGCCTACATGCACGTGAATCATATGATGGATTATTATAGGTTATATTACAGTGATGAGAGAATAACAAATAGCATATCAGTGTTTGTGAAGATTTGATACGATATGATATTATATCAGAGCTTTAACATGTTATTCTCTCATCACAATTCAATTCACTTATAATAGTTTATACATATTTATTGTGTTGGTAAAAGAGAAAAAAATATTTATCATGCATTGCTGTGAATTTTGTCCGAACTCATAAGTGAAAACAACATGACGAATCATGATTCATTTTGGCTTAGCTACACATGCACTTTCTTCAAAATAAAATGAGCGTTATGCTTTATAAAAAAAACAAGTTGATAAAGGTTGTCCGTTGCTTTTAATAAACTATAGAATTACTAAGTGCATGTATAATATTCATACTATATAAACATTATTTATTAATTAGAAAGATTTAATAGCCCAACTACTACCTTACCTTTTCACCCCAAAAAATTACTGCCTAACAAACCAATGGGCATGTTTACTACTATGGGAATTATAATTTTAGCAAATCTAATTAAGGGGGTTAACAAAATCAGACAAAAAAAAACTCTTCCTCTATATATGGCATTTCATTTAAAGAGCTGCTGATTTGATAAGGAAAACTGTTTCTATTTTTAATAGACAGTAAACATCTATTTCTATTTTTAATTACAGAATAGCGTACAAAAATATCAAAAAAGTATCCTAAAATAGATTTAAATTTTTTCTATCATCAAAATAGATTTTAAAGAAAAATGATCAAATAAACTTTATTAAAATATACAAATATACATTTATATCCCTTAAATTAACCAATCTAGATTTAGGGTTTAAAGTTATAGGGTGAGGTTTTGGAATTGAGGTTTAAAATTAAAAAAAAAAAACTTGTTTTAGTCATTGTCTTTTTTAAAGTATAATTTTTGTGAGAAAAATTTTAAATGTGTATTTGAACGATTTATTTAATATTAAATATACTATTTCATGCAACATCTTGATTTACATTTTTTTTTACCAGTCAATAAAGATCTATTTTAACGTTTTTTAAAAAATTAGAACCTTAAATGCGAAAGATAAAAATGGCAAAAACAAAAATAAGAAAAAAGCTAGAAATAAACGTGGGCCGAACATTATCAAGAGAAGAAGCCATAATAAACCCATCGTTGTGTGACAGAGTGTTCTTGTTCCCTCCCCCTCATTGGAGAGAGTAAGCGATTCTCTTACGATCCCAGAGATAGAGATAGAGAGGCGCTTCTTCTTCTTCCTTTAAGGTAAAGAAAAGCCTCTCAGATCTTCTTCGCATTCTCGATTCAGATCGTTTCATCTTCTCGCGAAAAAATCGAGCTTTTTGTTCGTAAATTCCGAAGAATGTTGGCTTTTTTCTTCTTCCTCCTCTAGATTTCGTCATCTCCTTTGACGCGTTTCTTGTTTCCTAGGAAATCTGGTGTTTGATTTGGTTTCTCATTCTGAAAGTCTCGTTCTTTAACACACTGTGAAGGTTGTTTTTCGTTGATGATGAGAAAGAATCTTGCAATTACACAATCTTGATGAGATGAGATTCTTGTTTGTGTTCCCTTGTGCAAATCTAGCTTAAGATTCTTATCTTTCTCATATGTTGTTGTCAGATGAATGTCTTGCGTAATGTTTCCGTCAATGTTTGTATTTGAATGAGTGTAGTTTCAGTTTTGTCATCACAGTAAGAATTAACTTGATTGCCAATTCTTCTATGACTTACCAATTAAATAAAGTTATCTTTGAGTTTTGGTTTACCTTTGATGGTATAGATACCTTATGTTTATTTTATTTTCTCAACAGTGCATATGTTTCATGTATGTCAGTTTAAGATTTATCGAACTTTCCATTAATAAGAGCCTATGCATCGCTTCTTCTTGCTTGCATCAGAAAGATCATGTATTTACCTCTTTTTTTCTCTTCTCTAGCCAGGAGTCTCAGTAGGGTGGCAAAGATGGTTGCAGAACGCTTCACAGTCGATTTGGATAAGCCACTTGTCTTTCAGGTGATGATGCGCTCTATCACTTCTTTGCTATTCATCATAATAGATGGACAAGACAATGTTACAAGAGGGGACATACTTTTACAACCTTCAAAGCTGTCTGCTAGAATCTAACTATTAACTGATGAAAAACATTTTTTTTTGTTTCCTAACAGGTTGGTCATCTTGGGGAAGAATATCAGGAATGGATTCACCAACCTATTGTATGTGTAGAGGGTCCTCGTTTTTTCCAGAGTGATTTTTGGGAGGTACCAACAACGCTCTTCTTTTTTTTTGAGATTCATCTTCTTGTTGTATATCACCATCGTCTTTGTTCTGAATGTTTCCTGTTTATGAATCTTGAGCAGTTCTTGACTCGCACAGTTTGGTGGGCTATCCCAACAATCTGGCTTCCAGTTGTATGCTACGTTCTTTCAATATCCGCGAGGAGGGGGCTTACGTTTCCACAGATCGGTTTAATAGTTGCCTTTGGCGTACTCACCTGGACACTGCTCGAATACACCCTTCATCGTTTCCTCTTCCACATAGAAACCAAGAGTTACTGGTTAGTTCAATATCAGTGATCATACAACACAAACATAACATGTTTCTTTACGAAACTGATTCTGTTTTTTTTTCTCTTTCTGTAGGGCTAACACTGCACACTATCTTCTCCATGGATGCCATCACAAACACCCACAAGATGGCCTTCGTCTTGTTTTCCCTCCTACCGCAACAGCCATTCTCTTGGTTCCAGTAAGTAACAATGCGTCATGCGTCCCTTGTTTTGAAATGAGAACTTATATTGATGTTCTTCATCTTTCCTTGTCTCAGCTATGGAAGCTTCTCCACCTCTTAGCTACTCCTGCTACAGCTCCTGCTATGCTTGGAGGCATTTTGTTTGGCTATGTGATGTATGATATCACTCATTACTATCTACACCATGGTCAACCTAAGGAACCAACCTTTAAGCATCTCAAGGTAAGCAAATCCCATATTAAAAGAATCTCTTTTCGTCCTATCAAACTTATTCCTCTGAATTTCTAACTGAGTTTTTGTTATATGCTTTACAGAAATACCACCTGAATCATCACTTCAGAATCCAGAACAAAGGATACGGTATCACTTCATCTCTCTGGGACAGAGTCTTTGGAACACTTCCCGGTACAAAGGCTGCTGAGAAGAAGCGCTAAACCGGATATATCGTTTTGCCGTTTTCAGTGTGTCAAAAACTCACTTCTGATTCGTCATGTGATTCAATGACTGTTTTAACTGATGCTGTATACTATCACCATGTTTTGAACATATCTAGTGGTGTCTGAACCAATTTTATGGTGTGGTCATAGAAATTGGAAATCAAACCCGTTTGTTGTCTATTCAATTTGGTCTTTGAATCTGACTGTTATGGGTACATATCTACTAAAAAGTTACATAAAGATGCATCTTGTTTTGTCTTTTAGGACTCAAAACAGAGGAGGAATACTCTGTTCGATCCTCGTTGGATCGATTTTCCCTTTAACCAAACCCAACTTCTTGAAGTTACCTCTGTAATACTTTTCACCCCATTCCCTAGCATCTTCAAAAGCTTGTGTTGATTCATGGCCTGTCCAATCCAGATTTCAGTCTGGTTTCGGTCCGGCTTTTCGTTTTTTTCGATATTTCAATTTATAAAAATTAGTTACTATATTGGAACAATGTCTAATTTGGTTTATTTAATTTATATAATATTGGTTTTCAGTTTATTAAGTTTTATACCAAAAAACTATAATAATATTTTATCTTTTATAACAAATCTTAGTTTATATGATTAGAAATCAAATTTATTTAAATATAAATATATATATATATATATATATTTCTTACTCTAACTTTTAATATAATATTTTTATTTAAATATTAAAATAAATAAAGGAAAGAGTAATATCATAATTATTATTATATAACTATATTTTAGCACAAGTATTTACCATTAAGCATAAAAATATGTTTTATTTAATTTGATGAAGATGAGAAAATAACATTTTTAACTTAAAATAACAAATTACTAAAATCAATTTTTTAATTATGAATATAATATTAACAAAGTAATTTATGTCTATATATATTATAATTTATGTATATATATTAATTTTAATATATATATATATATATCTATATATATATATCTATATATATATATATTAGTTATAATTAATCGATTTCATCGTTTGGATCGGTTAATATAATGAACATCCATATATTGCGGTTTCTTAAAAACAACACCCATTAGATTTATTTAGTATTATCAAATCCAAACCACTATCTCTATTACGATTCAATCCAGTTCAATTTTATTTGGTTCGATTTGACCTAATTTCATGTGTTGTTGCCTAAATTTACTTATAAATTGAACCAAGAGTCAAGATCGTTTTAAAATTACTTTGGTTATTGAAAGGTCATCGAGCTAAATAGAGGTGTGATAGATAGATTGATATATATGATTATCTTTCACTTAGACCAACATTATCGGGTTTCTTAGACCCAATCCTTAGCATTTTTGGGTCCAAAAATAAATAAAAAAGAGTGGTAAATGTTTGGGACGTTGGTTAATTAAGAGTCTTTATGATTGGTCCTTAAGGAACACGTGTTCTATTGTGAGAGGCATTGATATTTTATAGAGCAAAGGCTTGTATATTCCATCACTATTTCATAAAACTCTTAAAAATTACTTAATTTACTTACCATGCATGCTGACCACAAAAATAATCTCAAAAAAGTTTTGACGTAAAATAGTTTCAAAACAACTTATTCCCTCCGTTTCTTTTTATAAGTAGTTCTAGCAAAATAGTTTTATTTCATAATATATGTTGTTTACAAGATCCAAAGCAATAAATAAGTTATTCCTTTTCAATTTTTATTTATTTTATTTTGTTAACTCTAGGGATATAAATATATATTTACACTCTTTAATAAAGTTTATTTTAGTCATTTTTCCTCTTTAGATACTAAATTTGGGATAAAAACTATTTTTAGAACTATCCTAGGGTATTTCTTTTTTTTCCAATTTTATAATTTTCTTATGTTTTCAATTTTAATGTTATATGTTTTATTTTAAACTTATCTTTTATATGTCATTACTTTAAAAATAAACAATTAATTTACTAAGAGACAACAAAAAATCCTACCAATAATCTACATTTTTGGGATTGTCCCTAACCAATGTCTCTTAACATAAAAATAATAATAAAATAATCTAAGGACTCAAAATAAGTCCTACTGCTCTTACCGTAGCAGCCAAAGATAAAAGAAGAAACTAGCAGACAACAAACAAATAAAATTTATTCTAGTTAAGTAAAGATAAATAGTGACAATTCACATCAAATTCTAAATTTCAAAGAAACTGAATTTTACAACTTGGCTAAGTTGCATAGGAAAAGGAATATGACTTACTAGTAGTGGTAGAATATATGCAGATCACATCAAACCAGCTAGAGAGAGCTTGGGGTACCGTTTACAATTGTTCTTGTTCTCTTCTTCTTCTTGAGAAGAAGATTATTAAGTTTTTCTTTCTTCTTAGGGATCCTAACAAGCTTGAGATCTTGTGCACTTGTAAATGTGAGACAATAAAGATTGTCTCTTTGTGTTCAAACTGGTACAAATCCAACCATGCATGTATGTTGTTATGTCCATTGTCGAAGTTGTGACGACAATATTGTCAGTGATGTTTCATGTTCTAAGGTCAATGACACTGATTTTACTTTCCATTTAGTTAGGTTGTCAGTATACTCTGACGACATCCTTTTGTACGCTGTCGAATGAGCATCAAAGAAGAACAAATATACACATGAATCGCACCAAAAATCAAGAATGTTTTGAAATTATTCTGGTTATTCACGCAAACTCCCACAGATATTGGAGGACCGTCTCGACGATTATGTAAATCACACTGCAGAACCGAAAGACCTTAGAAACTTGGAGGCCGGTAGCTTCTGGTTGAAAAACTCCAATTGATCAAGAAGTCTTTGAATTTTTAGCAATTGGTGATTCTGTGACATCCCGAGTTATGATATATGAAAAAGGCTTAAAAAAATTGATTTGGTTACCTATGTCACCAAAGTTGACTTACTTTTTTTAGTCACACATCAGTTTAGAACTCCAGGGTTAAGCTTGCTTGGACCGGAATAGTGAAAGGACATGTGACCTATCGGGAAGTGATTCACAATATCGTGCGAGTGAAGCGAAAACACAAGGAAAGGTCGGGTGATTGCAGGGTCAGTAAACAATGATTTCGAGTTTTGGAAAATTTACATATCGATCGTTGGAACGGGATGGGATCCACGGATCGAGAGAGCGGGCGTGGGTGACCCATTAGCTGTGGGCGGTCGGATTATAGATTCAGTGACAGTTAAATGTTAATGCTGCCCTATACAACTTATCACCATATTTTGAAATACTTAGTGTGTCTAAACCGGTTGTCACTTATAGAATTCTTTTTATAGTTTGGTTATATAAAATGGAAAGCAAACTGGTTGATTCTATTCAAATTTGGCCTTTGAATCAAGTGTTATTGGGTACATATGTACTAGAAAAAAATTACATTTAACAATATTGGTTTTGTCTTTGAGAGATCAAAACAAAGGAGGAATACTTTGTTCGTTCCTGAAGAAGTTCGTTGGATCAATCTTCCCTTTAACCAAACCTAACTTCCTGAAGTTACCTCTGAAATACTTCTCACCCCATTCCCTCGCATTTTCAAAGCTAGTGTTGGTTCTTGTGTTGTTTCCCAAATCAAGATCTCTGTAATTCAAATAAGCTCCTCTTGGCGATGCAGAGACATAAGGAGTCATGTAATCATAAAGCATTCTCATCCACCTCACATGCTTGTTCATCTCCTCGACTTCATTCACTCTCCATTTCACCATGTACTGTATGTTGTAAATGTTCCCTCTCCTGTGTGGATATGGAGAGTCACTTTCTGATATCTCGTTTATCTTCCCACCCAATGGCTCTAGGATCATGAGTGGAGTTTCTTTCTCGAGAAACCTTTTGGTTACTTCTTCGAAAACGTTTTCAGGAACTGGTTTTTGAACAAAGTCTGACTTTGCTTTGAAGTAAAGATCCTCGTACCTTAGGTCTCTGTTGAGCATGGTCTCTAAAGGTTGTCCTGACTTCCAGTTAAAGAACATTATCGACTCGATCCAGCTCATTTCAGAACAGTCTTGACCTCGTAATCCGAGTTCAGGAAACTTCTGGTTCATCAGAGGAATCAATCTATCAACCCCACCAAGAAACAAAGCCTGGAAAGTAGTTTTCACTCTTCTTTGACCACCTTCTACACTGTTATCAATTATAACTCTGATGAAGAGATCTTCGTCTAGCTCTGCTCCTATGTACTGCCACCTATGAACAAGCTTGTTCATGCTTGCTCCCATTGGATGTTGACTTATGAAACAAGTAACCTTTTCAGGAACCCTAGCGAGCTTTACTTTCCAAGACAACACAACACCAAAACTCGCTGCTCCACCTCCTCTTAGAGCCCAAAACAAGTCCTCTCCCATCGTTCTCCTGTTGAGGATTCTCCCGTTCACGTCCATCAAACGCGCGTCCACGACGTTGTCAGACGCTAAACCGTGTTTTCTCATTATTGTACCGAACCCACCGCCGCTGATATGTCCACCAACTCCAACGCTTGGACATATCCCTGCGGAGAACGCATGGACCTTGCTGGTCTTGGCTATTTTGTAGTAGAGTTCACCTAGTGTGGCTCCGGATTGGATCCAGGCGGTTTCTTTTGTGATGTTGATGTTGATGGAGCGGAGGTTAACTAGGTCGATGATTATGAAGGGTGATAGTGAGAGGTAAGAGAGGCCTTCGTAGTCGTGACCACCACTTAGGGTTCTTACTTGAACGCCAAGTTTCTTGCTGCATAGTATTGCTTTCTTGATTTCTGATTCGGATTTTGGTTTGAGGGTGAGGATCGGCTTCAGGCTTGTGAAATTCAAGTTGAGGAAGCTTGAGCTCGGAGATGGAGATGGAGACTTTGAAGCGGTGGTGTAGAGTCTGGAGTCTGATTTGTGGTTAGTGAGATTTCTAGGGTTTCTGGAGATTGTCGACAAGCAGCTTTGAAACTCTTCCTTTGTGGGAACAGACCTGGCGCAATTAGATAAGAAGAAAAGAAACAGAGACAAAGCTAGGTCTCTCATGTTTGTTTATTTGTTTCTTGTATAAGAAGTTTCAGATGCAAAGAAAGATGTAGTGTTCTTGATCTTTGTCTGGTTTAGAGAGTTTCTTGAGAAACTGGATGAGTTGCAATGAATGAAAGTTGAAGAAGACTATATAAAGATTTCAGTTTCAAGGGTGTTATTTGAATGTAATATTTTTAATAGACGTCATTAGGAATATAATATGATTATTGACGAGTCAAAAATGTAGGCATTTTAAAACTTATATGGAATAGTGACAACCATGTATTGGAATTACGCGTTCTCACCAAAACATATTGCAGTTTTCTAAACGTGGAGTTAAGTACTTTCTCTTCTCTTTCCATTTTTACAAGATATTTTGACTAAAAAACGCAAAAATTGAGAAATTATAAATATTTTTTCACAAAAAATTGTTACGTAATATCTAAATAAAATAAATTCAAAAATATTTTACATAAAGAGACAAAAGGAATATTAGTGGCTAGAAAATGATTATGCGCATTGTTAGATGACAGAGATGTAGACGTGCATGGTTCCAAAAAAGCAAGCCCAAAATAAGGGTTTGGAAAGATTTCCTTTTACAGCTATATATTCATATCGTAAGCAGGGGCGGATCCAAGATGAGTTTTCGTATGTGGCACAAAGCTATTTTCTTATAAATTAAAAGGGTAATTGATTAACTTTGCACTAGCTATTGATGAAAAATAAATAAATCAGGATGGGGCACATGCCACATCCCCTCATGCCTTGGGTCCGCCCCTGATCGTAAGACGAGTGATTGGTCGTTTGTCAAGCTTCATGGTGTATAGCTGGATATTGCTACCTATATACAATAAAATACTACGTTTTAAACGAATTATACTAGTAATATTACACTTATTTTGAGGTATTCTCTTTTTTGATAACTACAAATTCGTCTAAAATTAACAATGACCAATTATATTTTTTTTTATTGAGGAATAGTCTGTAGGTTGAAGTTCAACCAACTAATCTTCTGGAAACATGTCCACCGATCCAAGCAAATTTGGTTGTTCGCAATGTGAATTAGATGCTTATATCAGTTACCCATACCAATAAATAAATTTGAATTTGGTAAGTTTCGAATCGCCATGTTTAAACATCTTCCATGCCTATTTTACCATTTTGATCACGCTAGCGTGTGGTTAATGACCAATTATACTTAAATTCAAAAACAACGTAAACGGTGTGAGTTCCAGAATTTTTAAGTTAAAATACTAAGTTTTCCTTGATAAAAGGCTTAGAAAGCGTTTAAACATATATGAGACGATAGATTCCTGGACCAAACAAAAAGATTATTAAGCTGCTATAGTGTGAACACTGTTAAAAAAGAAACAAGAACAACTTTACGACCATAGAGTTGACAAAAAACAATGGACCATAACCCATATTTAATTTATTATTATACAAATTTATTTCGTTTTTAGAGAATATACGTATAA